>DWON01000430.1:0-33817 GCA_018251015.1 Phocides pigmalion okeechobee | reverse complement strand
TTTTTTTTTTGTAAATTGGGAGAGAAATTAAATAGTTAAATTAAATAGTATCAGCCGTTACTTTGCGGAATTCCATGCTATTAAGTTGTTGTTAAAAACTATTTTCAATAATCCGCCACCACAATGTATAATGATGGTATATATTTCAAAGCATGCACTGTACCCATCTTTCCTCCCGGATAGGAAAAAGTGAACTGATTAAAAATATATACACATACCTACATTACAGTACTTACCTACCTAGGTACTGACTACTTCA
Organism: Phocides pigmalion okeechobee; assembly: GCA_018251015.1. Lineage (NCBI taxonomy): Eukaryota > Metazoa > Arthropoda > Insecta > Lepidoptera > Hesperiidae > Phocides > Phocides pigmalion. Next base: position 33,558 of record DWON01000430.1, on the reverse strand, counting down.
GTTGACATTCGAAACAGATGTTATAATTGTTAGTTTTGCAACCAGGTAATGACTGGATGCATGTATGAAAGAAAAAAATGTACGCAAATATAAAATCTATTACCCGAGCGAAGCTAGGCCGGTTCTTTAGTTATGTATATCTACCTAAATAGATATAAATAAAAATGCAAAACAAGCGATACAATTTCTTTGAAATCTGTTTTTTATTTAAAATTACGCCATTAATTTCGCATAAATAACCAACAAATAAAGAATATTGAGCTTAATGGTTACTTAAAAAAATGTGAAAATTTGTGATATTCAGATTTGTCAACATACTTTGTCAATAAGCATTACTACACTCACCTGGAAGTTTCCGACATCGCACTCTTCAAATCACTCCCGGTTTCACTAGAAGAACTGGACGTGGAGTCATAGAATTCTGGGCCTCTGTGCTGGGCGTCTCCGAAACCTGCCAGGTTCTTTATGTCGTCTATGTAAGCCAATTCGAAGGGAGTTACTCCTCCCTCATGGCCATCGGTCACTGGAAATTCATTCCACGTAATTTATTTCAGAAATATATATATTTTCTTTATTATATTACTAGAGACCCAGCCCAAATTCGCTCGGGGAATAGAGCTTATATTTACTCACATTATTTTTCTTTCATACATCTACAATTAAAAACATCCATTTCGAGAGACGACTTAATTACTATATAGAATTGAACTATTTCATTTTTCGCTCAATTTACAAAAAAAAAACTTAACTTATTATGCACCAAAACCTTCCTCAGGTTGGTTGAAAACTGTGAGAAAATCTGTCCAGTACTTTTTGAGTTTATCATGACCAGACAGACAGCAGACGCTGTGGGGGACTTTGTTTTATAATGTTTACAGATAGGATTTCTGTAGTGTTTGCGGTTGTACGTGGATGTCTACAGGCTGCGACTACTTAACGTTGGGTGGTTGGCATACTCGTTTGCTACTCTTAATCAAATAAAAAAATCTTTTGTCAACTTTTTAGTCCAAGTTCAATATGAAGTCCATCATCATCCATAATAGATGTTAGTCAACTTGGTAATATTTGTCAGAGGCTTATAGGCACTTTGAAAACTTTCAACAGTTTTTTTTTATTGTGAAAGAGTAAGAAACAGGCATGCAGGCCACCTGACGTTAAGTGATCACTGCAGCCCATGGACAACCACGTCCAATCTCAAACGGAACAGAAGTTCTATTCAAGTATGGATGCGGATGCGTTCCTGCTCCGGAGGACTAAGATGGTCGCCTCCAATAATGTGTATCCGGCAACCACACCTCCCCAACCGAAACACAATACACAAGGAACATGTTGCTTTACGGCGAGTTATGAGGGTGGCGGTGGTGCCGCCTCGGGCGAGCTCTAACGGCTCTACCACCTTTACAAATGGTAGGTTGGTCACTAACCCTTATCTCCTATACACATTGGAATAGCATGATTTAGTATGCCCGAAGCTTCCCCATTTCTAAAGCGAGATTCCTGCTTAGAAGACCATTCAAAGGGTTGCAATCAATATAAGTGCAATTAGAGTTTCAGTCGTGCCCAATTTCGGTACAAGCTGTAAATGTGGATTATTTAAAATATTTGAGAAGTATGCCGTATAGGGAAGAACGCCCTGTAGACTATTAAGTGATACTATTAACTAGCCCTGTAGACTGTTGTAACTTGTCTGAAGGTACATCGTAAATATATATTTCAAATATAAAATAAATAAATGTCCTCGCATATTTGACCTAACCTTACAAAGATTTAGTCGTTCAAGACCGAGCTGAGCTGGTACAGAAATGTGAGAATAAATCTGAGGGTATTTCCATTGAATTTAATATCTGAATTCCTTCGAAGCTCGACCGAATATACGTCAGCATGGGTGCATATTGAACACTGCCGTATATTAAAAGAGCATGCTCAGAAATTCTAGTAATCTCCCATAAGTCAAATCCACGAGGATTGTGGCTGTCGAATTTTGAATTAGTGTTTTCAACTCGGCAATGATCATAACTGTTATTGTTTGACTTGCTTTTGAATGTGGATTTGCTCCGGCAAAAGCTAATGTTTCAATATATTGATATAGTTTATTCTTTTTCTGTTTTGGCTTCAATGTCTTATAAATATTCTATTTTACCCGGTGATTACATCAGATAGTAACTTCTTTATGAGAGAAAAGTAGTGAATGAGCATGCAAAGCACCTGATGTTAAGTAGTTACAGCCCATAGACCTCCAACCTCAAACACGACCGAAATCCTATCTGAGCTCGAACGTAGATACGTTGCTACTCGTGAGGACTAAGACGGTTGCCTCGCTTCAAAGTGTAGCCGGCAACCGCACCTCTCTTACCGAAAGACAAGTAATGCATTGCGGCGGATTATGAGGACGATTTGACCGGGTAAGTACCACCGTCACTCCCGTAATCCGCCATTAAACCACTCTAACTCAACTTGTTAAACACTTGCAAGCCAGTATACTGTCTCCGTCCTTAGAAATAGCGTCTGTGTACCACAACGGACACGATTTTAATCCTGGTTAAGGTTGAATGGATAACATTGGCTGCACAGACCATTTCATCAGGTGGCTTACACACTACTTTGTTACTCTCACAACGTACAAAAGTCTAACCACTAAGCTATCAGCGGTAGAAACGCTGAACTAAATTTACTGGAGCATTGCAAGAATCATCTCAAATCGTGGACTGCAGTGGTCGCTTTAACAAATCGCAGAGAACGAGACACTTCCCACATACATTTGCATTTAAATTCGAGTTCAACCAAGAATGGCAGAATATGCACATAAAATTTAGTTACTTCAACGTTATATCACCGCTGGAAATTATTAAAATCCTATCTCAAAACCCGGCTCCAAATGAAGTGTACGTACGAACACCAATTATATAAACTAAAGTGAAAAAAGTTGGTCGCGATGTCAGAATTAATTTTGCGTGCAAATTTAAAAAAGCAGCTCTTTGTTCTTTTATGAAAGACGAACAGGACGACTCAACTAGACTGTTCAGAATTTAGAAGTAGTGTAGTAGTAATTTAGAAGTTTAGAAGTACTACTGTGGAAACGTATACGTATTTTGCAGTATAATTCTTTGTATCTCGAATCCAGAATCTTCATTTAACTTATTGAAATAAGGTAAGTACGCAAATTATTTTTTTTATGTGAGAAGCAAACGAGCATGGAAACCCGCCCATAGACATCCACGTACAACCACAAACACGTCCGAAATCCTATCTGAGCTCGAACGTAGACGCGTTACTACTCCTGAGGACTAAGATGGTCGCGTCTTTAATCTTTATTGACCCGAAAATGCGAGCACATGACAATTTTAAGTTATTAGGAAATCTGGAAAACCCGAAAATGTGTGTACATGAAAACTTTTCGCCTTTAGAAAATCTGGAAAAAACCCAAAAATGTGACCACATGACAATTTTGTCTATAAGAAAATTATAATGTGAGTACATGATACCTTTTCCTTGTTAGAAAAATCTAGAAGAAGACGAAAATTGAAGCCTAGGTGAAGGTGCTCGCAGGCTGCAGGCGGGCTTAAAAAATAGATATTCAAGAAGTGGCAGCTAACTCACCACTAATTAAGAGCATAGTTATAATCCAGGCCGCCATTGTTATCCGCCTCCCTTTCAGCACTAAATAAAGATTTTCTTTCATTTCTTCTTTCTATTACAGCCACATCTTTCCCTTCTCGGTGGGAAATATGAATGGAATATAAAACGTGCTGCGTTAATTTAATAGCCTGATAGTTCATACTCCTGGTTTCCTCGCCATTTGTAATAGAATTATGTTGAGTATAAAACTGATTTCAAGGTTTTTTAGTTTTTAAAATTATTTTCACCCCTTGGTAAGGCTATGTTCTTTTAAATATATGTTTTTATATCTTTCTATTCATAGGTATATTACTCAGTTGTAATTAAATTTTTATTCGAATAAAAAAAATCTTTCCAAGTGTGGGCACACTTAAGGTTACCGTTAACAAATTCAAATGGGATTAAACGGGATGTATATTCTTCGAAATAAATAAGGTTTTCCAAAACAATGAATAAATGATGGACTTATACCGGAAGAAATATAATAAAATGATTAGCTCCTACTATTTTTTAAGAGAAACGGGTACTTGTAAATAGAAATAAATATAGATTTTCCTATTGAGAATTCCTAATTAAGGCCTTTTTTAATTTAATTTAATTTTTACTTTATACTGTATTTCATAATCTAAACCAAATAATTATCAAGTTATTCACTTAATCTTTACATGGTATAGAATAAAGTCTCTTCCTGTCGTCTGTATGTTTAGATATCAGATTTCAAACTATGCAACGGATTTCAATGCAGTTTTCAGAAATGAATTCAGAATGAATGAAATTCAAGGGAATATATTATTAAAGAGAATTTTAAAGATTTTTAATACGTTGTCGTAAATGCGAAGCAGACGTGGGTCGGTAGTAGCTAAATAATAAAATAGCTAAAATGAAATAGACAGACAGGCAGGCCGGCCGACTTTAGTAATTTTATATATGTCATAAACATGCATCCAATTTAGCACGAACGCTGAAACATGTTTCCGAATTGAAAATATCTAAATGTAGCACCTTTTCAACAAACGACTGTTACAATGCAATTTTGCAATAATAAAGATTGTTTGAAAATCGTTTTGTGGCGCAGTTTCTTGGTTATTACTAGAATTGATGGTGGTTTTGAAATAACTACACAGAACGAATTTATGTTTTCAATTTCGTTTGCTACGAAACGTTTGCTACTCGCGACCGTTTCTTTTGTGCTTCGACTCATAAGTATAACTTTTCAAGAACATTTAGGAGAAAGATCCATATACTGCCATTTTACTGTGAAGGTATTCATAATTAACGATTTTTAAATGCCGATGTTTCGAACCAGTTGTATGGGTCGTGGTCACGGCAATACTTAACGGCTAAACGGGTTTATTACTGCGTTCCTATAAAACTAATAAATTAAGGGACTGATTTTCTTAAGTTATACACCGTAAATTTTTCGAGTTGGTGTGAGAGTTACAGACTATATAAAAAGAATGATTTTGGAAATTAAAGGAAATAAATCAAGCAAGCGCTATATACAAAGGCGTATAAAATCAACGATTACTTATGTATTGTTAGCGACAAAAACATAACGACTTTTTGACAGTGTAACTTTTTACAATCATCGATTTTACAGGAGACGATTTAGAATTAAAATTTTATTTAGAGGATTTAGAAAAAAAAAACTAACAAATATTACCACGTGTGATCGACGCCGCCGGTGACAAGAGGGTTTGTTCATATCTCGCGCAGAGAATTGCGATTGCTATCAACGCGGGAATGCACCAAGTGTTCTTAGAACCATGCCGCTTGGAAACGGACTCCCTTTAAATTGTGTAGGTTAGGCTTTTATTATAGTTAGTTTTAAGATTTTAATTATTGTAAATATATAACATGTTTGAATAAAATAAAATAATTATTACTTGAAAACTGTAAATGTCGATATTTCACACTATCCCCTCTAATGGACGATATGGTCTAAGACGACGCCCTCTCTACTGCCTCCCTTAATTTATTACTTGCTAATGACCGTTTCAATGATAGAAAAGATGACTTTTGGAGTTATTTTCGCCGCCTCTTCTCTAAACTGAAACACTTTAAGAGTCTGTGGTAATTTATTGACGTTTAAAAGGAGTTCTGTAAATAATCTATTTTGAATATAAATATTTTGATTATATTGCTAATGAAGTGACATATGGATCAGCTACGCAGTAAAACACACTGAAACATTTACAAAAAATGTTTCAGTGTGTTTTACTGCTAGCTGATCGAAAGTTTATAATTTTGATACCAAAATTGCTATAACGTTAGTTTTCGTAATAACATATTATTTGAATAATACTTTTATTTTAAACCTTTATGTAATATTTTACTCTTGTTTCTAAATATTAAAAAAAAATCTTTTTCGTCGAACCTGTCTGTTCATGAGAAACTCAAGAAGTACTGGACGGATTTTCTCAGTTTTCAACAACAATAACAGTGATTCCTGAGGAAGGTTTTGGTACATAATAAGCCTTTTTTTTGTAAATTGGGCGAAAAATTAAATTTAATATAGTAATTCAATCGCCGTTCGAAATAGATGTTACTAATTGTTAGTTTTGGCAACTAGGTAATGACTGACTGCATGTATGAAAGAAATATAATGAACTATTACCCGAGCGAAGCTGGGCCGGATCGCTAGTAACTAGCCTTATATTAATTTTAATTGATATTTATCTAAATTTAACTGAGAAATGATCCCGTTTGAAGTTAAGTTTTTGTAGTCTTTTTCGTATTTTATTTTAGTCCTCTTGATATATAAAAAACTTTCCTCCTATTTCCAATTCGCCCGCATTTCAAATACTCTTGCAACAGCATTGAGAGTTAATTAAAATATTAAAACATCACTGAACAACATTTTTTGATACCAACTTGCAGTTATTATAGTAATATTTTATTTCATTTTTGGAATAAATTTCATTGAAAATTGACAATAAGTGACTATTTATTTTTACTTGCCCTGCGAAACTGTGATCACCATATTCACAAAAGTCATTTCTCCATCCATCAGACTAACATATCCATTGCTGGACATGGGCCTCCCCCCCCAGGTGCCGCCAAGTTATTTTTACATATAAATAATTAGCAAACAATGCAGACCATTTGACGGTAAGAGTTCACTGTCGCCAATGGACATTTGATTGAAGGTAGAACAAGTAAACGAACATGGAGGCCACTCTTTGTTAACTGGACGCAGCTGTCCATGAACATCCACATAAAACCTTAAACAGGACTAATGCTTTGCTTAACGTCGACTGTAGAGATTCATGATGACTGAGATGGTGGCCTTGTTTGTAAGTTTAGCTGGCAACTGTACTTCCGACCGGCGAATGAAAAGGGCGGCGATAGTACCTCCGGACAAAGTGTGAACTTTCCCACTCACCGGTGGTTGTGAGATATTATAATGTTTAACTGTAGTAATAGGTAATTGCAACTATAGTTGCAACCCCGAGTCGAGGCCCAGTCAAAGAGGAATTCTTCAAGTTCCGAGATCATCCGTCCAAATAGGTTCAGATACTTCAATAACGATGCTGGCTGTTAACTAGCGACATCTCTTAGCGCGGTGTTAGAATTATGATACATTCGAAGACTACAAAGGATTCTGTTATCTCTGAAGTTAAAAAATCTTTAAATGAAACAATTGGATATTTGCTGATGTGTTTACTAAGTGTTGAACGTGTTTTGTCAGTGCTTGCACACAATTATGTAGAATAGATCCATTTTCCTCGCCTGTTTGCTGTTTGTCTTCAATCCCAGTCATAATTTACTGTTTCTCTTCTATATCTTCAAGCTGTGGATCCCCTGGAATAATAAGTTAAATTTAAGAAGCTGATAGCAAATCAAGTTTCCTTAATTACTTTGTTTTGTCAAATGTTATATGTTACACAGATTAGATTTCGAATTTCTTGAGTCTGAGGTTCGAATCCTTGGCCTACATTATAGATCTTCGAAGTTATGTTATTATTGGAGAAAATTAAAGGTGGAAAAACTATAGTTCGACCAAAGAGGTACCATCGCCGCCCTAATAATCTGCCGTAAAGAATTATCTGTGTTTCGATTGGAGAGGTGCGGTTGCCGGTTACACTTTGAAGCGAGGCCGTCATCTAAGTCTTCAAGAGTGGTAACGTATCTACGTTCGAGCTCAGATAGGATTTCAGTCGTGTTTGTGATTGTACGTGGGTGTTTATGGGCTGCGATTACTTAATATCAGGTGGTTAGCGTGTTGTTTTGCTACTCTTCTCGCATAAAAAAAAGTTTACCTAAAACATTACTATGTGCTATATTTCGAAAGTTAGAATTACTGAAAACTTTGAAAATCGCCTCCTGTAAAACGAGGTTCTAAAGATATCACGGCGCAAATAAGGCAACATGGTATAATATCAAAGCCTCGTTCCTTCCAAGGTATCCTTTTCAACTCCAAATTAATACTCTTGTCGAACAAATTAGAAAATCTAATTTACCACGCGGAATACATCTTCTATCTACAGTACATTACACATCTACAGAACATTAGACTGGGGAATCTATTTTTGGTGAGGCTCGTTCGCCAATTGAATTAGTTCTTTAACTTTATGTATATACATAATACGTAAACTTGATTTTTATCAGACTATGGTTAAGCAAAAAGGAGGCCTCTTTGATTGATATGTTTAAATCCGTGGTCGCATACCACCTACGCTAACAAAAAAATACATAAAAGTATTAAGCGTTCGCAAGTAACAGTGGCATACGACCACGATTGTATTATGAACGTGGCTATGAATGTGTGTTAAATAAGTTAAAATACTTGAATTACTACATATTAAAAACAGTAAAAAGATAATATAAAATTGATATTAACCGTAATATTCATATGGTATTGATAATATATATGGAACGTAAGTATTGGTTTGTCCGGAAAGCTCGTGCCACTTTGGGTAAGTAGCGTGAGACGTGACTGAATATTTTAGTTATTGACAACAAATAATATGTATACCTATTAAAAAATAAATAGTCTCGGTTATATTTGGAAAGAAGTTTGGTTATTTATATGTGCTGTGTTTTAATTTTCCTAAGAAATCGGCACTAACTCTCCTGAAAACCTATTTGTAAAGAATGTAGAAGATAGTACAGATACATTTTTTCTCATGTAAGAAGAGTAGCAAACGAGCAAGCAAACCACCTGATGGTAAATAGTCGCAGCCCATAGATATCCACGTACAATCGCAAATACGACTGAAATCCTATCTGAGCTCAAACATACATAGATGCGTTGCTACTCCTGAGGACTAAGATGGTCGCCTCGTTCGAAAGTGTTGCTGGTAACCGCACTTCTCCAACCGAAACACAAGTAATACTTTATGGTGGATTATGAAAGTGGCGGTGGGACTTATCCAATTGAACTATTGTTCTCCCAAATATATAAATAATATAAATACAATTCTTATGCTACAACATGTGACGTAATAATTATTGTATTCGATACCTACTACAAAGATATATTTTATTGAGTGTATTCTTACAACCTTACTCTTTCTGAGCTAAAATCACGAATACACTCTGTTAACCGTTTCTCCCAAGTAGCAGATTTAATATTGTATTACGTTCTAACTATTATATTAAGGAAAGGATACTTGTTTTCCGACATCTATTAGGGTAGCGGTTTCATAATATCTCATAACAGTCTTATCTTAATAGCATGACCTTTAGCCAGATTTCATTTGGAGCGTGTTACGCCCTCTAGTGGTGTAATGAAAAAAAAATATGAACTAGCCGAGGTCGCTTGTAAGAATATCTTTTTGCTGACTTGTTTCATCGTGGTGGATTAACGATAAATTCGTTTTCTTGAGTAATTAATGTGTGGCTATATTTTCACAAGATAACGTAAGTAAACTTTATTTCAAAATTGTTAATGATGAATGCTTAATTTTCTTCTTTTTAATTGTTACATCACTGACAGAGCCATTGTGATAATCTTGTGTTGAATAATAGACTGTAGCTCTGTCAGATCGATACAAAATGATTACATTCGTGTGTACCACGATATAAGAGCTAATCAATATATACACATACAGAGATATAGTCTGTACATAGAATATAAGGCACACGTTTTTCATTTTTGTAAGCATTGTAGACTTAAAATCATAAAAAGCGCCGCTTTCTTATCTCACATAGGCGTTTATTTGTCTGTTGTTCTGGAGAAAATGTCAATGTAGACTAACTACACTTTGACTAATCCGAATTTTAATTTGGATGAGATTGATATACTTTACATTGATCGTTATCCTATTTTCGTTTAGCTACTCGCTTCCATTTCCGGTGAAACAAGCACCTAAAGCAGGCGGTTGTGTACGAAAAAATCCAATAAGTAGTAAGCCCGTCCAGGGGAATTCAGTGGAAGTTTGATTAAATAGAATTTGCATGAGACCCGCACACCATCTGCTCTTGTAATATATTTTTAATTTATACCCCAAAAGTTGTCAGGGCCCACGAGGGTATTACCGGGATACGCTTGTTTAAAATTATACGCAACTTCGGCTAAATAATTTCCTTCGCAAACAAAGTCCTTCGCTCAATCTTTCTCGAGAATGTGTAAATATCCGACGGTAAAGGAAACTTAGAATTTTTTCGACTAAAAGCATTCTTTGGTCAAACTTACCGGATTTTATTAAAGGTCGCCCGCCGAAGACCCCTGATCCTTGGAGGCCGAGAGTACCTGAATTTGTAAGAAGAGATTAAGTTTTATACCAATCGTAACTGAAAATTAAGTTTCATGTTGAATCTGCAATTGGCGGAAATAAATTCATTATCTGGCGTTCGGATAGCGGAGGACACTAACCTTGCTACTCCAACCACGCTGTGAGTTCTAGGTTTGGTTCCAGTTGGGTACAAGTTGTCTGTCATACAAATAAGTAATTAAACGCTTCACTCATAATCTATAATAATTAGTATAACAATAATAATGAATTCAAAGACAATTCAACGTTTAAAAAGCTTGGTACAGTTTCTGATATTCATTTTCAATATTCATTTCACAAAGATTTATTAAATCGATCTCCATGAGATGAGATAAAAGACTTTTGTGTCTATATACTGGACTGGATACTACAGACTGGAGTATTTTTATAAATGGCACGATACTAGAAATAGATATTCCAAATTCAAACAATTCCATTAATGAAATACGTTACAATTTCTGAAGGAACGTAACCAAATACTTTCATAGTATTTTGACGCTCATTTCCCAGCGGTACTGTTCATATTATATTTCAGTAATGGAATTCCCACATTTGGCCGGATTTGTGGATTCGTTCATCGCCGCATACATCGTACCGGAGTGGTTATGAACATTTAGAAAATGTAATATATTAAATCTGATGAATGGAATTCAATTCTAATAAGTTGTTGCAATAATTTGGAAATTTAGTTGAATAAATTCTATTTTCGTTTAAGCAAGATGAAATGTAGTTATGGAATTGGACTGCAAATATTAGTATGGTCTAGGAAGGTTTTCGGTTATTTTCAGAACAGTTTTAAACATAAATAAATAACACTTTCTTTACTTAGCCACGGATTGGAATTTTCTTTATAATTGACGTCATTGACGAACAAAAATAAACAAAAAAAAGTAGACGAATATCCAAACCCAGACGAGAAATTTAAATTCATTATTAAGCTGCTTACCTGACTGGGGATCTAAATAAGAACCCTTTTCGTGCCATGTCATAAAATAAATTAAGTCTAGTATTTGTAAACTTTGTTTATTCTGGAATCGTAGCAAATGAGCGGGCAGGTCATCTAATATTAAATGGTTTAAAACAGGCTGAACCCATGGACATCCAATCAACCTTAAATAGGACTGAAGTCCTGCCTGACATGCGTTACTACTCCTGATGACTGAGAAAGTATACTTATAACTTATAAATGTATCCGGCAACTGCACCTCTCTAACACAAGAATTGCTTTACGGCGCACTATGAGGGAGAGTCTACTCATTAGCCCTTAAAAGTCCAAACCCATTTCTTGTCGCCGTATCGCCGTTGCCACTATGTAATTAGTTTGGGTGTATATTCTCAGAAGCTACATAAATTTAAATTGTATTAACTTACTGGCACTACCCTGAGCTATCGCTTCAGCCAAACTCAGACTTTGGCCAAACACTCCGCCAGGTTCGTACACGGAAATTACTTGACCATACTGCTTCGGGTACAAGCTTGTATGGAATCCTGTTAAGCCATTTACTTCATTAGCTTGGGCCTGGCCTCCATATACGTAGGAGTTACTATATGGCGACAGATTATACGAATTGGAACTGGATTGGATATTCGCTGATGATTCGTCAGCGAAGGAAGATCCAGAGTAACCAGATACGTAAGGATATGCGCTAAATCCTGAAGATCCAGTGAAAGCCGTGTTGGATTCGGCAGCTGACTGGGAGCCTCCGAAGCCATACGAGTGACCAAATGATGATCCGATTTGAGAGCTTGCCATACTAGCAGCATCTAAGCCCGCACCTCCGTAGTATGTTTGACCTAAAACTAGAGAATATAGCATTAAATTAGCTGCTACCAGAAATTATGTTCACGTGCGCTTCAATTTTCGCGTTTTTCTAGATTTTCTAACAGCATTATATACTCACACCCGTAACCTTTAAACCAACATAACTTTTTTATTTATACACCGATTGAAATGAAACGAACACTCAGTATTAAATAATGCTTATGCAGTACATTAATAAAATCTATACCGGAATCGCTTAAGCCTCTTCTAAGATTAATACGCATACACGCACAGACGAATGAACAAAAATACTAACAACTATTGCCTTGGATTCGATTACGCTATTGAAATCCCCTAATTAAAGTTTTTCTCATACACCTTCCATGTCCAGAAAGTGATTGTTGTTGGTTGGTTAATAAAAAATAAAATAATAGTTAATCTTTGGTGAACTATCTTTAGTAATAAAACGGAACGGGAAGATCTGACAATAAAGGGATCTGACAATAAAATAAATAACATAGGGCCAGAGTCGACTAAGTGTTGCAAGGAACAATACGTAGCAAATGTTTCGGCCCTTTTCTTGACGTCCTTTGTTAAACGCTGATTTTATGAGCACGCGTTTGACGGACGATTAGTTGACGGAAACTAGTTTTAGAAATAGTCTTTTGTGGCGTAAAAAGACGGTTATATTAAGTATTATTAGTTTTGGTAATTGCTGAGTACAAATATACTAAAGCGTGTTAATAGTCTAAAACTGGACCAGAGATACAGGCACTCAGCGTACAAAATTTGCAGTAGATTTAATGAGTAGTTTTTACGTTAATGATAGGATGAAAAACAGGAATTGCTTCGTTATGAAGACATTATAGTCAAATATGAAGGGGAATGTGGTATGTACACTCGAGCTACAGTTCTACCATAAATCAAAAATTAAATAAATAGCTCCGAAAGGGACATCGGGACAGCTCCAGAACTCTTAATTACGTTTCACGTTGTCGCTGTCAGATGCAATATGTTGCCGATCAATTGAACTTTAATAAATCAAAACACTATGAAATATGTATGACAATTAAGCTTTCATAATATATTGACCGTCCACCGTATATCTAGAGTAAGTTTTGTCTGACGTCGTGTATCATGACCTCTGTCGTGTCTGACGTTGCTACACCTGAGGAATAATGTGGTCGCTTCAAAACCTGACTGAGATGAAAGACTTATTTGTAAGTGTAGCCTAGGATAATATCTCTCCAACTAAAATCCACAGCTGCTTTACAGCTGGTTTCAAGGGTGAAGGGGGTACCTCCCCGGTCAAACTGTTGTTCTCCCATCTTGCTTTCAATCTTACTTGTGACTGAAGGGGAACTGTTGTTGTTTATAGTGTTGGTTACAGATGTCCACGGGTGGCAATGACCACTTACTGTCAGTTAACTGAATGGTCGTTTGCTACTTCTATTGTCTAAAGAACTTTTGAGAACTTTATGGAGAAATATTACTTTCCTACATTTTCTACATCTTTCCGCAGTTTTGTTGTTATTTTTTTCATTGTCCTGATTTTGTATGCAACTGGCTACGTTGCGTGAAATTTAATTAGGGGTAATAATCATTAATTAAATGTAGTATGTAATCAATCACAAATCAACAAATCAATTTACAATATGATTTTTTATCGCTCATTTGAGACGAGAGTGAAAATTTTGAGGGCTTCGATTTTGCAGGAGACTATTTATAAAATTTTGATAAATTATGTCACACCATTAGAGCATGATTTACATCCTTCAATATTAAAACAATTCACGTAAAAGGAATTTTATGTTTTCAAATAAACAAAATGAAGTCACAGAAAAATAGAAAACTCTACATTTCGAAATGTCATAATATCGTCGCAAATAAACGATATCCTTAAATCTAACAAAATCTAATATACGAATGAAGAGAGGCCAAATTTAATAAACGTAGATTTTAAGCGTTTCTGCCTTAAAATGGTGACGAAAACATTTTACGAATTGATAATTACGCAATTGATACCACAGTTTTGATTCCGTTTAATATTGATGGATTTTTTTTGTTCCATTACTTAAATTAATCTAAAAGCGTACGGTTTTCAGAAGTAAGTTTTTTTATGTGAGAAGAGTAGTAAACAAGTATGCAAACCACCTGATGTTAAGTAGTCGCAGCCCATAGATATTCACGTACACACAAACACGACTGAAATCCAACATAGATGCATTGCTACTCCTAAGGGCTAAGATGGTCGCCTCGCTTTAAGGTGTAGCCGGCAACCGCACCGCTCGAACCGAAACATAAGTAATGCTGTGGAATACGAGGGCGATAGTGGTAACTCTCCGGTTGAAGTATAGTTCTCCCACCTTCTACTACTTACTTTTTAATATTGACAGAGTTTGTTTTGTTAAGTAACGGATCTAAAAGCGTAGGATTTTCAGAAGTTAGTGAATTCGAAAACTTCATTTACCTATTCCTTAATAATTTCTCACAACAATCTTTGAATACAAATAATACAATTGTAACTGATCGCTCCCTGTACATGTAAGATATATATATATGAGAAATACTATTATTAAGGGTCTTTATTAATTCAGTAGAACACAAAGCAATAATTATTAGAATTTTGTTTGTGTGTTTGTCCACGCTTATCTCAGCAAGGGCCTAATTTATTTCGGTGCGATTTTCAACAATGAGTTGCACTAAGCTTCATCTAACATTATAGTTCGTTTCATTTCAATCGCTTTATACATATAAATAAAAAAGCTATGTCAATTTAAATGTTATGGGTGTGAGTACATAACCTTTTGCTTTAAGAAACTCTGGTAAAACCTGAAAATTGAAGCTCACGGGAACTTTAAAGCTTTAGACTTTATACTTTGAGAATGAAATATAATATGTATCACCAGTATCAAGAAAACATGGCGAGGGAGCCTTCGTCATCGAGTGGCTATAAGATCCGCGAAAACTTTTTAAATATCAAATAAATACCACTAAAGTGCTCCTTAATCTTTTTAACATAAAGTACCACGTGGTAACATGTAAAGTATAACAAAAAGGTATGGTAAAATAAGGAGTAATTACCACATCCAGGAATAGGTACGCATGTGGCCATGATGTAACTGAAGACGGCCTGACACTTGCAGCTCTGGCATTCCGACGTGAATGTCTCCAGAGGCGGCCGGTAGCGACATCTAGGCTCTGTATATAAAAAAATGCCTTATTTATTTATTGTGATCATCATAATGAATAGCATAAAAAGAGAAGTATAAAAGTTCAAGATATAGAAGGTACGTGACAGTTATAGACGAACACTGCCATCTAATAACAAGTGAGTGGTAATACATGGGGTTGAATTTAAATTAAGTAGATGATAATAAAACTTCACAAGAATACATAATAGTTAAATTAATGAAATAAAATCTAAGAAAAATATTGAATATTAAAAAAAAAATGTGACAGATTACTGGAAGTAACAATCAAAAAATTACTAAGGGTATTAAAGAAAGACGAGAAAAGATTCAAATTCATTCAGACATATTTACATATATATTTAAAATTACAATTTCAAATTTGTTGACGTTGACCGAGAGAAAATTAGTCAATTATTATAGTTATCAAAACAAGACACTATCACAGTAAAGAATAGAAGAATGAAAAATAGCATGACATTCCTTACCAAAATAGCATGACATTCCTTACCAAAATAGCATGACATTCCTTACCAAAATAGCATGACATTCCTTACCAATATACTCCTCCATATGACAAATAAGTGTTCATCAAATAAATTCGACAACTCACCAATATACACTATACTCCCGACGGGGACGGCGGCTAAAACGAAACGAGGCGTCAAATGGCGTCTATAGAAAGTTCCAATTCACCATGATTGGCGTTAAAACTCTTACCGGGCATGATGACACCTGAAACCGAAAAAAAGATTATAGGGATTGTCCGTATCTATTCACGAGGAATTGGCTTCAATCGGTACTGGACGGTTGAATAAGAATCAGTTAATTTAAATATTTCCTTAACAATAGTATGTGGAATAACATGTATGTGTAGTTTGCCAATTTCAACTTAACAAATATCGTTGCTTGTTTTAAGTTTAAGCCCGGATTGGCAGCGGCACTGAAATATGTATTTCAATATATATAGCATCTATGTGTTAACAGTTACTTCAATAAATAATACTAGTTTAGTATTGAATATGTATTTTATTAAACATTATTTATTTCGATCACCATGTTTACAATTTGTATTACATATTTTTAGATAAAAAGTTAAAATTATCAAAAGTCGTCTTTCGTAAGCCTTCAAAATAATGTCAATGCTGATCGTATCGTTACGGACAGATGAAGAGCCTCCCTAACGATACACAATGGTCCATTCGGGAACAGAGGGGTTGAGGGAAATGGAGAAAGCAATACATTTAACGGTCAGTCATTGTTGCCCACTCATGTTATGTGATAGGGTACTGGCTATTGGGATACCGATCAAGGTAATTCTGTGGGACATGTTACGATCTGATTTGTGATGTATTTTTTTAAACTATATTTTAGTTACATTCCGTTTGGAATATCTTTAAATATGAACTATTTTATAGAAACGTTTTAAGTATGAAATATTTGTACAAACAAAGAAAATATGATACAATAAATATATGTTTCATCTTTTGGATGATTTCCCAAAACACTAGTAAAATTAATTTTGCGTAATCAAAGCTATCGCTTTACTTATGTGACAATTTTTTTTTATATTTCAAAATTGTAATTTTTAATAATCGGTTATTAGTTATCAGAGTATATATTTTTCGTAATGAAAGTATCAAACGTAGATGTAATCCACCTCATGGTAAGTGGTCATTGCTTCCCATAAATATCTCCTTAAGGAACAAGAGCCCACCTCGAAATCAATCACAGATACGTTGCCACTCCTGAGGACTAAGGTGGTCACCTCATTTGTAAGTGAGTCGGCAATTACACCTTACCGAAACGGAAGCAAGGTTCATGCTAGACCTGAGTGTAGCGGTGGTACCTTCCTGGTCGAATCGTGTAGATTCTACCTTTAAACTGGTTCTAATTATTATCATTATTACTATTTATAATTAAATATTTTATTTCATTATAAGGTATTTATATATGCTTAATGAATATCAAGTGTACAATGTAAAATAGTACATCGGCTTTGAGCGCCTGTGGGCCTCTTATTTAATTAAATGTAAAAAAACTTAGAAGTTGTTGATTTATAAGTCCATATGCTATTCTTATGATGGCAGTTGTCCCCGCGTAGTTCCCAAGTGAAAGAGTCACAAAGGAGAAACCGTAACTCCGTTCACGTTAAACTTACGATGTGTTGTTACGATGTGCTTTCTGCCAAATTTGGCACCCCCGGTCCAACTTTTAACAGCACCTGTGGCGATTGTGTACAACCCCCGCTTTTTGCACGTTTGTCAATTCTGACGGCGCGTGTCATTCGGTGCGCAGTAAATTTTTACTTTATTCGTTCCCTTGTTTTAACGATACGACCTTTTGCCGGTCGGCCGATAAACACTTTTATTTTGCTCCGCGGTATCGTTAACTGTTTGAAGTTTTATTATTACTTCATTAGCATAAGCTGTTATGTTCGGAATGATGGTTGTTTTAGATTTTGCTATTTGTCTTATCAATATTGTTTTCTGTAGTACCGACCATTTAGCCATGTTAGTAAAAATATATATTTGATACATAGGTAGTAATTATGAAAAATAATAATTTAAAATTAGCTGCTACACATTGACGAATTTGGACATATACTTATATGTAAAGCCTATTGTATTGTATATATACCGTATTATGTATATTCAAACACAGAAATTACAATTTGACTAAAAATACGGACTAATGTAATGTACGGCAAATATAATTTTTTCGTTGTGAAATTTAGCATAAAATATTCCAGTTCAAAAACGTAAGGACTTACGTTTATTGACATATTTAAACAACATATTAATGAACTGAATGAAATTATATTAAAATTAAAAGACCATTATAATTATACTTACACTCAGGCCTGTTCGGGCGTCTGCAGATCGGCACAACTAAGTTCCCAAACACTTGACAAGTGCAAATTCTGCACGAGTTATACATAAACTCTTCGCCGCTTTCCTTTGCTTTGCAAGCGATGTCTGCAAAACAAATAATGTATCACTAATCTCCGATTCTTTTCAAAATACCTATTGATTATATGATATATATTGATTTATCATATAATCATCAGATACGTATTAGATGATAACTATGTAAAAAACAATATCATGTTGACGCGTTTGTATTTCTTCCGAATCTGTATTCAAAATACAAATATGTTTATGTCGACAAGGAGCAATCAGTTATAAAATTAGTAAAATAATAAACAGAATAAGATAATTTTTTTTACCCAAATATTTCGTTGGTTCTAGAACAAATGATACAATAATTAATTAGTCTTTTGTTTGAATTTTTCCTTAAAAAAGTTTGAAGCAATTATTAATTTACTTACGAATAATAACCGACAGAGATTGGGGTACTGGAATGGGCACCGCTTCTGGAACAGGTACGGGATGGGGAACAGGTACGGGTTGCAAAATAGGTACTGGTCTGTCGACTGGTATTGGACGGGGTACGGGCACTGTTTGTACAACAGGCACTGGATGTGGGACGGGTTGAGGCACAAGAACGGGCACTGGATCACGTACTGGTACTGGGTACGGCTGTGGTACCGGTTTGGGTACTGCTACAGGTGTTAGTACCTCCACAGGGTATGGTTGTGATACAGGCTGAGGTACTGGTACTGGTTTAGGGACGGGCACAGGTTGTGGTACAGGCACTGGACGGTCAACTACTACTCCGACTGGTACTGCAACTGGTTCCCGGACTGGTACGGGATACGGTTCGTGAATAACCTGAGGCTGGTTGGCTAAAATAGAAAAGTTTTTTACATATATGTTATTTGAATACCTTTGAATCGAATATAACATTGTAAAGGAATCTTACATGGATAAAATCCTGTGGCACCTGTGAACAAAAGGAAGTATAATTCAAATTGTTTTTACAAATTATTTATAATAAAGTTAAATTCACAATTAAATGTAATGGCAAAAGAAAAAATAATAAATACCGGAATAACCACAATTTACAAAAAGCCTTACCGTACAAATATAATAGTAGCCAATAGCTAGTAGTACTGTATATTTTTAGCATAAAAATACTAGCTTCCATTAATATCCAACAACTGACTGTATTATGTGGATAAGTATTGAGTTTCAATGTAAGGATAATTTTATGTTAATTTACATAAGAGCATAAATATTTAAGACATCAAAACTAATCCAACTGTACTATTATACCCTTTTAAAGGTGGGAGAACTATAGTTCAACGGGGGAGGTACCATCGCCGCCCTCATAATCCGCCGTAGAACTTAACTTGAGTTTCGATTGAAGAGGTGCGGTTGCCGGCTACACTTAGCGAGGTGAACACCTTAGTCGTCAGGAGTAGCAAGGCACGAGCTCAGATAGGACTTCGGTCATGTTTGTGATGCGACTACTTACCATCAGGTAGATTGCATGCTCGTTAGCTACTCTTCTCACAATAAAAAAAGCACAAATGTGAAATATCACATAAGTATTCCCGTTAATGTACATTGCCTAAAAGTTCCTCGAAAGTAACGTTAAGAGCCACCAGCAATATTTGTCGACTCCCCCCGTGTCTATTTACCATCATTCCCACTATTTGCAAGTTTCATAAAATATTGTTTCGCCATCAGTCAACCGTTATGATTGCACAAAGCACTTATTGAATATCTCAGTAGCTCAAATGCATTGCGCATTTTGAATCATGTGTCTTATTCGAAAATGCATTGAACGAACTCGAAGCAGCTATAAATGATTTATTTACATCGCAACGTTAAAGTTAGATCAAATCTTCTGCAGCCGACGCTTGCTTGGATGGAGCTCGCAACGAGTTGACAACTTTGTCGTGTTTGTTTGTTCTGCTGAATAATTTATCGAATTAGCTGCTAGTGTTGCTGCGATTGAATTTGTGTCCACTGAGGAACTAGATAGCGACACTAACTAACTTAAATATGATTAAGTCGCTGAGGTTAGTTATGGGAAAGGTTTGCAGTGAGATGCAGGCGACTGCGACGAGGTTAATTATTTTAGTTTTTAGTTATATAACTGATTTAACACGAAGTGTTGGTGACTTCGTAGCAATAGTAAATTGCAAGCGACTGAATCTGTTGGTAGGAAAAGTCTTGAGCTACAGCTCGACCATAAGTAGGAATATTGATGATTTATAGTAAGTTATTATTTTTCATAAGTAAAACGCCGATATAAAAATGAAATATTCGAGATATTTTAAAGAAAATGAATGAAATAGGAATGTTCTTATTGTATTTGTAAAGTTATTAAAAATAACAGTATTAAAGTAACTATTGATATTAACATAAATAATAATGTGTAGAGAACAATGGTGTACTCACAACATGCTGGATTGGTGAAGCAGTTAACTTCGATGTTTACGATGCCGATGGAATAAATTTCGTTGCAAACGCAGATCTGGCAATCGTCCCATGGATGCTGGAATTGCTGGTTGGGCGGATATGGCTGGCAAGATTTATCTGTAAATATGGTGCGGCAAAATTAATTAAATTGTATATATTGTTGGCAAAGAAAAGTAGAAAGGTTTTATCATCTTCATTCCGAAATGTTTGGAAGTGGCCAACCACTGTTGTATTACGTTTATAAATAAACGAGATGAAATAATTTGATTTTATGATATTAAAAGTTTAGGGAGTAATTTCGTAATGTAAAATATGGTCCCTTTACATTTTTTAAATTCGGTTTACTGTTTTCTTAAGTAGATAGGAGTGAATTAAAAAAACTTATAACAACTACTCACGAGGTGAAGGCCCAGGAAGAGGTCCCGGTGGTATGGTTGGTGGCCATGGCACTGAAAATATGGAACCAATTATAACAATTGGTAGCCTACATAAAGTTCATTTTAAACTATATTAAATTATTAAAAATTGAAATTAAAACAAAACAATATTAACAATAATCCTAAATCTAGATCTAGATTACTGTCCCCGGGATGAGATCCCAGAAAGCTAGGAAAATTACCTCGTTGAAAAGCTAAGCTAATTCGCTGACCGAGGTAAGGTTAGCCTTATTCGTAGATAATAATAATGATCGTTTACATTGGTGTGAAAACAAAGTATAAACCGAAAACCTTATAGAATAAGTCCATTACGTAATGTTGGGTGCCAATCTTCATAAAAGCTTTGTTAGACTTGAGTCGTACATATCAAAGTTGCGTGAACATGAATCATAAATTGAAAAAGATCAAAATACAGCAATATTCCATACTTACGTAACTCTGATGATGGTGGCGTAGTTGGTGACGGAAGTGGTAATGGCAGAGATTCTGAACATAAGAAAAAATGTTAATAACAAAATATTTATGGGGCGGCTATTCTGTCCTTAAAATTATCGTATTCTATTGCCACCTCCGAGCAATTCTTAAAAAAAAAGTTTAAACCTACTCTAGAGTAAGACCACTTTCATTTAAGAGTGAGACCATTCTGGCATATATGATTACATTTTTCATATACCTAGCAATCACTGCCCATCTGACCAGATATCTGTAGCCAATTCTATATAGAACATCGACCACTTCGGAAGTCACAGATCCATTGCTTCTCTTAACGATTGAGATGGTTGCATTATATCTAAGTGAGCCGTCAGCCACGCCTTTTCACTGAAGCGTCAATATTGCTAGTAACATGAAATGGGTGTGGCGGTGGGACTTCGAAGCAAGTACAATATTGCAATTGGTATAAATATTTTCTCTGCATTCGTTGAAATTCCTTGGGAATCACACTTATTTTGTCATTCTCATGCTGAATATGTTCATTCTTAATATGTAAGCAATAATAATAGTATGTAAGCAGTATGTTAAAAATATCAAAATAAGTATGGTCTTCATTGGTTATAAATTTGTGATACTTACCACATTCCGGTTTGGGGTAACACACAATGTGGTGTTGCGGGGCTAGATTGATATAAGAAACTATGCACTCGCAGGTTTGGCAAATATCGACCGGATGGGGGAACGCCACGTTCGGAGGGAATTTTTCACACAGAGGCACTGAAAACGAACATTGATAACTTTTAAATCGTAATTCCACTTACATTATTATATAGCTTTCTAAAGGAATAAGATTTGTGAAATTCACTCATACCAAAATAAGCGACCATATGTCAATTCGTATATTTTTTATAATACTACGTTCTTGTTCTATTAAAAACTCATATCGTATGTCGTATATTTTGCAGTGTTGTGTTTGTTTGAAAAATTAAATTCCTATTAAAACAAATATACTTATGTTAGATTTTTTATGTGAGAAGAGTAGCAAATGAGCATGCAAACCATGATGTTAAGTAATCGTAGCCCGTAGATATACACGTACAACCACAAAGACTACTAAAATCACATTTGAGCTCGAACTTAGCTACTCCTGAGAACTAAGATGGTTGCTTCGTTTTAAATTGTAGCCGGCAACCGCACCTCTCCAACCGAACCACAAGTAATGCTTTACGGCGGATTATGAGGGTGGCGGTAGTATCTCCCCAGTCGAAGTATAGCTCTCCCACCTTTAAAAAATTATACTAATCAGATGTTTTGATACAAAAAATAATCCTTGAAATGTTCACTATGGCAAAATCTTCACATGTCTCTTCATGGAATACAGATTCTAAGATATTTATTGGAATCATTATTATAGTATATTGGTAGATATCTGTATATTATAGTATCTAAATTTATTTTAGTTATAGTTATCTCAGAATTAAAAGCATGTTTTAACAATAAACTTACATATGACTGGAGCGGGTGGATCCAAGGTTGGTGCTAATGATAAAAAACAGAAAAAAATATATTTTGAACTTTTCATCTCAGCACATAAAGTTTCATAATAAACATCTCAAAGTGCTTGTAAAGAATGAAAGTTACTTACGTATTATTAAATCTGATGGCAGTACTGTAATAGAACAAAGTTTTTTACTACTTTTAAGACTTGACTTAATCTATATTTATCGCATAATTTCATGATTTTGATTAAAACTTTTCTATGAGGTAGCTCTAATAGAATTATGTTCGTATGAAAATTATTTGAGTATAATTTCTTACATTTCTTTAGTCTTTTTTACATTTCGAACACTTAATACTTGAAGCAGTATGATTTGATTAAACTTTGAAGAAGGTTTAGGCTCCAAAATATTATTAAACAAATTCTTAGATACTAATATGTGTGATTAAAATACTTAAAAGTGATGTATAAGAAATTACCGCATGAAGGATTTTCCTCGCAAGCTATCGTCACGTCGCTCTTGAATCCAAATGAATACTGGCATATGCATATTTGGCAAGGGTTCAATGGGTTCTGGAATGGAGTGTTCGTGGGTAGCGGGTCACAACTCACTGCGAACACGATAATGCGATTATTAACGTTAAAAGTTATTTATTGCACCAACCAGCTGTGCTGGCGCTTAAATGAAGAGCATCCCGTCCAAATGTGCTGGCTGGGTCTTAAATAAGGAGGCATTATGGTAAATCGGAGTTCGGAATAGAGCGTCTCCTATAGTTAAGATGATAACTTATACTTTTGGTTTAGTTGAAATTAAATTATAAAAGTGTTGATATTATCACTGGTAAGATTTTGACCTCTGATAAGGGGGGGTCTGAGGATCGAATCATTGACTCGCGATTTAAATTTTTCAGTTGTATGTGGATTAGAAATTAATTTTACTTGCCTTAACAATAGGCAAGAGGAAATCTACAGGGTTGGGAGTTCTCTATACATAGTGTTGCAATAAGTAGTATTGTATTTGAAATCTTGCAAAATCGCCCTTGACTTGACACAACAGTGGGACAGTAAAGGGAATGTAGTACATAAGGCGAATGTAGCGTTAAGTAAAGGAGTATAGGTCGTTCAGATTTATTATTTGCTTGAAGGAAATTCTGAATCATACGAAGATCAATTTACTCTTATGAACTTGAGTCTCATTTCTGAATGAATTGAATGTAGACCAAAATACAGATAGCTAGAAATTGGTGGAGTTAAGAAGATCATTCGAAATAGAATACAAGCTACAAAATAAGCGTTTGTAACAAATACTCTGTTCATATTTTTGATATGTTCTTATCATTTCAAGACAAATATAAAAGTATATTCAATATAATATTTGCGAAGGATCCAAATATTGTTTCTGCGGCTGTCAAGAAATAGATTCTGATGTGCCAGCGCGTTTATCATGTGTACACATGATTTAACACAAAATACGTAAGCATGACAAAGATATTTGAATTTCTATGTGGATCCAGGAGCAATCATGTGCGTGACATCTTATATTTCACTGAGCGAACCAATTTTAGAAGACCTTCATAAAAATACCAACATCATATGCTGTGATATTAGTGATATATATTTTTTAGATTTTGTCTTTATTCTTTTTTATTTAGAAATATAGCAAAACAGAATACAAGAAAGATATGATTCGTATTGCTAAGCCTAACATCGTTTGTGATACTCTCATGGCTTACAGGTTGATTTCAATACTTCGATAAGTATAAACATGCAGATATCGATTTTTATCCTCGCGGGAATGAATGTCGGGACTGCATAAATACTGGCTATGCCAATGACCGGAAATTAACCTAATAGAAAATGTAGTATTTCAGTTATAAATATCATATCAAATTTACCTTGAGGTTCAGGTGTTGGTGGTGATATTGGCGGTATAGGTGGTATAGGCACAGGCAGTGGAGGAATAGACATCGGCGTTAAGCAGACGTCGCACTTTACACAGACGGGAGTGAGAAACCCATACTGCGATACACATGCGCATATCAAACATTCGTATCCAAAAGACCACACGTTATGGAGTTCGCCTTCTTTGGAGCAAATTGACATATTTTCACCACCTGAAATCGAAAAATGTAAAACAATAAGTCGTCGATAATTTTTGTATTATATCTATGAAGGTATAAAAATGTAGATAAATAGAGTTGATGTAAAGTAGCGTATATAAATAGACAAGGAGTGTAGAAGTTCTACACTAAAGTAATTGTTTCACTTAATAATAATTTGAATAATTCTTACCGGGTATAATATGTGGCATTATGTATTCTTCAGGTGGAATAAGTCTGGAATTAGCGTCTGTGAAAATAAGATATTATTTCATTAGTCCAAAATATTGAAAATTGATTTAATCAAAAAAAAAAAACAAAATTGAAAATTACATACCAGCAAATGCGTTTGCGATATTAATTGTATCTAAAAAAACAATTTAATTGAAATGTTGATTCAAGGGAATCGGTGATATTTTTCGTAATAAAAAAACTTTTTTTGTAAAACCATTAAAACTAACATTATGTTTGTTAACTTACTTTGTCCACCGAAACCAAAAGCAGAATTAATCGGGCTGTAACTTCCGCCCAACACCTGGGATTGAGCATCTGCAAAAGTTAAACCTGATTCGAAGTTCGATGTTATTAAATTTGAGTTCTCCGTTGACGAAAGTCCATAACCAAAAGAATTTGAATTAAATTGACTTCCTGATGCGAAACTACCTAATCCAGAAGCTTGTGCATGTGCATTTGCTTCTGCTGATGTGAAACCGGTGTTAAGGCTTGATAAAAATGGCTGTGTTTGAAAATTGCCATGAACCTGCCCTTGAGAACTAGATCCAAATAAACCGTGACCGTAAGTTTCATAACCCCCCAATCCAGATGCCATTGCTTGGGCTATTGTGTCTGATGATACGTAATTAGAGCCTAATTCTGAAGCAAGAGTCTGATCACCAGATTGCGCAAAGCTTATACTAGTTTCTGGTCCAACTGCATATGAACCAAAACCACCCCATCCTACAGAATTTGCGTTCGCATGAGTTTCAGCTTGATTTTGAGTAAAACTTGAGCCACCTCCATAATATCCCGAGTTGTAAGGTGTACCATAAAGGCTTAACTCTGCGAGAGCTTGAGTGTTAGCGTCAGCTTCTGATGCATAACTGGAGCCGAGTCCGCTGCCTAAAGCTTGAGAAAAAGCATCAGATTCCCCGTAACTCGAACCGAAGCTTTGACTGTATCCAAAAGGATTATATGGACTTGAATGGGCTGAGCTATGAACCACATAAGGATTATTCGGATATAATTTTGTGTTGAATCCAGATAATATAGATCCATAAGCAGCTCGTTCATTAGAATTTTCTACTTCCATGCTGTTAGAGTTATATCCATCTGCGTTTGATGCAGAGTCGTCTTCTTGTAGTAAACCTGAGAAAGTGTTCGATTCAATTAATAAACTTGTAACGACGTCTCAAACTCCATAAAGGATATGATAACGTAAAGGTCGGAATAAGTAAATTTATTTACCTGATCTGAGATCTTCTGAAATTTCAGCTTTGCTAACAGATAACAGGAAGGCCAGGAAGCACGAGCTTCCGAGAAAGCCCCCCCGCATCTTTATATAACGAGCTATTTTCTATCCACTCTTGAATCAATTTCGTTTTTCCCAAAGATGTTATTGATATTGAATGAAACATTTGCGCCTTTGTCATGTACCTTTTATACTTTTGATAACTTCCCGTGAATATCGTTGGGCACATTGATTTATAGCTAATATACTTGTTATCAGAATTTGAATTGATTCGACACAACATCAAAAATAATTAGTAATGTTAGAAGCAAATATGAATCATTTTCGACATGCTGAGTTCCAATCTAGTAATAAAAGACGACAGTAAACTTCATTTGGTTCACAGAAGGTTTTGGGTTCGACCCAGGAAATCTTAAAAATAAATTTAGTATTTTATAGTGGATCTGAATACTTAATTTAGTAACTATGAATACAACAATTTGTTATTTGTCAAAATTGTTGATTTTGACTGTTGAACCAACTTAAACATAGCATTAAAATACGGTGGTTATTTTAAACTTCTATCATCGCGTATTTTATACATTTACAATGTAACGGGTACTCACGATTAACGCTTTTGAAATGCCGATATTTCGAACAATTCGGCGTAGCTCGTCAGTTAAGCCGTTATCACAAACCATGCAATTGATTCGAAATATCAGCAATTAAAAATCGTTAATCGTGAGTACCCCTTACATAGTAAAACACGCTAATTAAGTCGTTTGAGTATGTATTAATTTTAAAGAACATTCTAGTCTTT
This sequence comes from Phocides pigmalion okeechobee, assembly GCA_018251015.1. Taxonomy (NCBI): domain Eukaryota; kingdom Metazoa; phylum Arthropoda; class Insecta; order Lepidoptera; family Hesperiidae; genus Phocides; species Phocides pigmalion. The sequence goes on along the minus strand of DWON01000430.1, from coordinate 6,205 downwards.
ATTGTCTCCTTCTGTGATAAGAATTCGCAAAAATCTACGCAGCAGGAGAAGGATTGTCAAATACACCGCGACTCAGATGTCGCTGTAAACGGACTCGCTTAAGTGCGGATAGAGCTTGAAATGTCACATGCAGGCTTTGCTCGGTTGTAACTGCGACTAGATAAATGCACTATGCTTTTTCAGGTAAGGCTTCATTTTAGGATAAGCATTGAACATTAAGATAAAAGTTATCTTTTTACTTATACGCTTACAATAAATACAAGCTGTATGTCTCTTGGTTTGAGCAATTGCAATTTGCTGAATTCATGAATACCACTCTCTTAAATTTTTGTCAGTCATTTTATTTGTAATTAAATAAGGAAATGTAAATATTCTGTTAGAAATTTGTATCTCGGCTTGCCATCATTATATCATTATAGATCTAGACAATTGTAATAAAATCAATCCTCGTATATAATGTTAAAGTATTTGATTGGTGAAACAAAGTAAAGTCAACATTAATCCCATTAACTGTTTATTGAAAAAGTGTAAAGCGTGTTTGTCTTTTACAATGCTCAACTTATCTAAGGCAAGCGGATCCAATGTACGGGCGTAAGTCAAGAGATCATTTCGGAGTAATCAAAGTGGTGGTAATTCTGAAACAAGATTACATAATTAATTCATCTAAATATAACATTGAAGATCTTAAAATTAATTTCAATAGGAGCCTAAATAAATAATCTGCAGTCTCGTTTTCATACGACATGGTGCCAAAAACGCTGACGGCATTTCCGCATTGAATGATGATAGCAATTTCTTATACGATAACTTTCTTGTCACTTGTAACATCCGTCGATACGTGGGAATTTTTGTTTCAAAATAATTTTGAAAATAAGATAATATTAATTCATAACTTCTTGTAAGTAGTATAATAATACCAGCTAACAAAGCTAAAGCTAAAATTTATGCTAAAAAGTAAACCCTAAATTACAAATGAATCCCAAATGGGAACAAGAATTTGACCTAATGTTGATGACTGATTTCATGCATTACTCCTAAAGATTAACTTGGTAAATTTGTGCGTAAATCAACCTCAGTGAACTTTTCAAATTGAACAAAACTATAGTGTATTAAAGCATATTATAGAGGTGGTGGTGGTAATAACGAACCTACAACCACGAGCAATTCTTTTTTTATTTGAGAAGAGTACTAAACTGGCATGCCAACTACCTGATGTTAAGTAGTCGCAGTCCATAGACATCCACGTACAACTTTAAACACGACTAAAATCCTATCTGAACTCCAACGTAGATACGTTGCTACTCCGGAGGACTAAGATGGTCGCCTCGCTTTAACGTGTAGTCGGCAACACTTCTCCAACCGAAACATAAGTAATGCTTTACGGCCGATTATGAGGGCGGAGGTCGGCGGAGTATGATTCTGCCATCTTACCACCCAGAGTGTATGAAATAATTGTATTTATGACTTATACAAGTATGAAAGTATAAAATCTTGAACACAATATCATGCGTCAATTAACATTTTTTTATATTGTCTTTATAAAGTCTTTGCAATAATTTCTATTCCCACACATTTACTGAAGTTTTTAAAAACAAAATGAAATTTAATATATTACATACCGTTATTCAGAAACATCTCTTTTGTCTCTGGCGTCAACGTCACCGCTCTTAAAAGCCGTTAATAGGTTATATGGAAGACCTCCTAGACCCCCGTATGAATTTGCGTTAGCATTAGCTTGAGCCTGAGCATCTGACCAGCCAGAAAGACCTCCTAGGCCTCCGTATGAGTTTGCGTTCGCCTGAGTTTGAGCCTGAGCATCCGACCAGCCAGAAAGACCTCCTAGACCTCCGTATGAGTGAGCGTTAGTCTGAGCTTGTGCCTGAGCATCTGACCAACCAGAAAGACCTCCTAGACCTCCGTATGTGTTTGCGTTAGCCTGAGCTTGAGCCTGAGCATCCGACCAGCCAGAAAGACCTCCTAGGCCTCCGTATGAAGTGGCGTTAGCATGAGCCTGAGCTGGGGCATCTGGCCACCCAGAAAGACCTCCTAGACCTCCGTATGTGTTTGCGTTAGTCTGAGCTTGAGCTTGGGCATCTGACCAGCCAGGCAGACCTCCGAGACCACCGTATGAGTTGGTATTAGCCTGAGCCTGAGCTTGAGCCTGAGCATCTGACCATCCCGGAAGACCTCCGAAGCCTCCGTATGAGTTTGTATTGGTCTGCGCCTGGCTTTGGGCCGGAGCATCTGACCATCCACCTCCGTAACCGCCAAGGCCATATCCAAGTTTATTAGAATCTCTCAGGAGTCCGCCACCGAGAACAGACGCAGCGTTAGCAGAAGATAATGCTTCGGCATTAGAATATCCTCCGCCATAACTGGAAGCTGTCGCTGCAGCATTTGCTTGAGCATTAGAGTAACTGGGGTATAGACCACCGTTAACCAGCAGACCCTCTCCACTACCCCAGTTGGTTTCGGAGTTTGACCAAGCTGAAAATTTAAACACAATAATTTGTACTTGTCTAATTCATTATCGCTCTTAAGTTAATCTCTTCTTTTTGTATTATCATTGTATTTTATACGGATACCTATTGCAAGTATTTGACAAAAAAATACCCAAAATATGATAATTAAATCTTTTAAATAATTACATTGCTATGAATTTTCACATTATTTCAAAACTGTTCAAAATAACAAAGTGAATGTTTAGTATAATAAATTTCATTACCTACTCTTCCATGATTGAGTCGACGATATTTCTAGAAAACTTGTGAAAAACAAGTAAGTTTAACATTATCTTAATAACTAATAACAGATACCTTTACGTCTCATTAATCGACGGCAAATCAAGCAGTTGTTTTAATAATTACAGTATTTTTCCACTACAAAACTAAGACTATTAAATGCTTACTATGAAATGTAAATAATGAGTAAAATATTGACGATGATGTTATGAATAAATGTGTAAATAAAAATGTTTTTTTCAGTTCACCACATCAGATCTATTTTATGGACAATAAAAAGAACGATGGCTAACAGCAGTATTGGCCGACGTTGTCCGTTTAGATTCAGCGAAGTTTGTCCACTTACCTAATAATATTAATCAGATACAAACATGTTTGCTTTGTGTCAATCGATCGTCGCCAGGGAGATCATTCCCTGCTTACCTTTAAGTAATGAGTGCTATGGAATAAAACAAATTGTTGAAGGATCCTTACAGCATCCCTGACTGTGGCTGGATTCGATGTACACGTAATTGTATTTGATCTTGCAGACATGTGATTGGCAATCTCCAGGAATACGGAACGGCTGGAACGGCTGATATCTTCGGCAGATGGGCGCTGAGGGAAACGATATAAATTTCGTTATTAATATAGTGGATACCAAAAATATTTTACGTTTTTAAAAAATCCAACTAAATATCAGGTACAATGTAAAAGTATGTCATTGAATTAAATAACATGTTTAATAATAGTGTTTTTAAATTTGAAACTTAATTTGTTCTCAATTTATTTTAAATTTTCATTAAATGTTTTAATTGACATTGTATTGGAAATTTATAACATCAAAAATTAAATAGTGTATAATTATCTTTATTTAGAAACTCTACAAGACCATAAGGTAAAAATACTTACACAGGTAATAAATTACTGGCACTGGATAAACTTTTGTCTCTGGAAAAGAAATAAAAATTCATAAGTCCCTAAATTCACGTTCAACTTATATTTATTGTAGTTAAATAGAATATAACTCACCGCTATAGGGTACTGGTACTGGAATGATTCTATCTCTGCCCGGCACGACGATGTACCGGTTCACTGGGTACGGAACAGGGTATGGTGGTGAGGGCATAGGGACAGGCACTGGGACATCCCTAGTAGGCCCGGGTACAGGAAAAGGTACGGGTACATTGATCGGCTTTGATGGAACTGGATACGGAACGGGTACTGGAACTGGCGTTTCTGGTCCGGGTACTGGCTCAATAACAGGATAGGGCACTTTGACTATCTTCGGTGGAGTCAAAACCGGGTAAGGTCGATTGACAGGGTACGGAACGGGTACGGGTTTCTCTACAGGAACGGGAACTGGGACGGAAGGTCCTTGGACGTAAACTTTTTCTGGTGGGGAGGGCACTGGTACTGGTACTGGAACTAATACCCGTTTCCCTGGTACCGGTACCGGTACTGGGTACGGACGGGGCGGACCCGGTACTACTATTGGGTCTGGACCTGTATTGAAACAGTTACTTTTCATAGATACTCAAGTTTACTTATAAATATAACTTAATTATGCTAAAATTTAATAGTCTTAGTTTCCTTATGTTTTATCTGTTAACTGCTTGATTTACCTAATTTTTTTTATACGTATTTAAATCAAAGTGAGAAAGTTTTATATTATTCAAGATGATTTGGACCCTATCGAAAAAGCAAAATGAGTGTTGATACTGTTTTTCCGCAAACTCCAAGGGTCCATAACCATACTTACAGTCTGGTATGTTTGGCAGCGGGATCGGTTCCACTGGAGGCAATGGTAATGGGCGGGGAACGTATGAGCATGGGCCAAGACCTAGAAACAAAATAAACTTTATTGTGATCAGTCACTACAGCAGATGTTAAGTAGTCATTGTTGACTGAACATCTGTAATAAGCTTCAACAAAAACAATCTCATACCTAGAGCAAAACTCGGATCGCTTGCTACTTCTAATAATTAAGGTAGAAGAACGTTGTTTCTCTAATCGTAATAAAGCCTTAGAAACGCCGCTGCCAATCCATGAGCAGTTTCATCACTTCTTGCTTTAATTTCTGGTGATGAGCACATGAATACTAAGGCCTGAATAATTATCTATGAATAAATATCATAACATTTTGAACCTTTTTAAAAGTAAACTAATGCATCAAAATTGCTGTCTCTAACATGAGTCCCAATAACACTGGCGATATTACCTTGATAAATAACTAAGCTAATTATCTGAGTAAGATAAGTGCCATTGAACATATTATTGACGTGAAATTGAACATACTATTGCATTGGCAGGGTGCACATTTAGGGTACACAGAGCCAAAAGCAGATGTGAAACAGCCACAGATGAAACAGCCTCCTATGTTGTTCATTTGAAACATATCGCCCTCTTGGGAACATCTTGGATTACCTGGAAAAGAAATAAAGTTAGTGATATTCCTTAATTAAATAATGATATTTCAATGCTTCACTCAGCTTCCCAATTCTATTTTTAACCGCCTTCCAAAGAGAAGGAAGGGTATCATATCTTCAAAATGATAAACACATTCCGACGAATTTCATTTCATTTTATCATTCATTTGGTTTCGTTACCAGATTTTATATATATGGACTTACATTGAAGAACGAATTATGATTGTGGTTGATTACATTAAATTGATAACTCACCTTTCAGAGACCCATTTCACAACCTAGTAATAATGTTTTACATTAACAGAGTTATTACGAAAATGTGAATACCGTAATACTTCAACCTTTATGGAGAGTTCAGTAGCGTTTTTGAAATCATAGAACGCATAGTTATAAGTATTGTCGAGCACGGCCGCGATAGATGGTTGGATTAGCTATTCCTGATAAAAAGTCGTAAGCACGTGTGCATCACGGGAGATGTTAAGTACTTCGCCCAGGCTGTTATCGACATTTGGATATTGATAAATCTTGCCGAAGGCCCTATGGGTTATTTAGAAACATCATAAAGACAAGTTGGTCTCAGGACATTGGAATAGCGAAGTAGACTTTAATTCAAGGTTCTTTTAGTTTCCAGAAGAGAGATCCAATATAACAAAAAGTAAAATACCCCATCCAGCTAAATTCTGCAGCAGTTCGCTCGGTAAGAATAAACGAAATTCCGTGTCAGACTCCGCTTCCGCATTCGCTGCCGCCTGTCGTTCATTAACTGGAGAAAAATATTCACATATAGAGTTTTTACAAGATTGTAATGGGAAACGAGTAGGCAGCTTATTTGATTTTGGTCATTATCGCTCATTCCATATAGATCAGGAGTGCCACCTGCAGTCAATCACAGACGCATTTCTACATCTGAGGTCTAATATGCTCGGTTCATATTCACTATGGTTGTCGACTCTGCCAACGGTCGAGATAGACAAATATATTATTTATTTATTTATTTATCATCACCGCTATCATTACAGGGAATACCTAATGCGATAGAGTGGCAGTCTAACTTAC
>DWON01000429.1:0-33840 GCA_018251015.1 Phocides pigmalion okeechobee | reverse complement strand
GAGGCGACCATCTTAGTCCTCAAGAGTAGGAACGCATCCGCGTCGATCCTTAAATAGAACTTCTGTTCTATTTGAGATCGGACGTGGTTGTCCATTGGCTGCAGTGACCATAAAGATCAGGTGGCCTGCATGCCCGTTTCACACTCTTTTACAATAAAAAAATCTATCCATCCATTAGCCTTTATGTGTCCACTGCTGGACATAAGCTTCCCCCCGGTGCCGCCACTTTGACCTGTCGGTCCACCTGGTCGGGGGACGCCCTGTGCTCCTTTTGCCTAGACGTGGTCGCCATTTGAGGACCTTTCTGGAGCGTATTTAATATCTTAAATATATTTTATTTAATATTTAAAATACTTCTATTGGAGGAGAAATCGGCCAGAAATAAATAAATAAATATATATATGTATATCTCATTCTTTCAAATAGGACTTTAGTCCTGTTTGAGGTTCTATGGATGTCTATATGGCTGCAGAAGCTCTGAACATCAGATGATCTGCATGTTCCATCGCTACTAGTTTGCAACCGAAATATAAGAGTTGCTTCAAGGCGGCTACATACGAACAAAGTCGAAGGCAGCAGCTAGTCTACATAAAATAAAACCGCATTAAACTTCGTTGAGTTGTTTACAAAAACTGTCATAATTCAGCTATTTTGTACAAAACTTTCCTAACATAATCTAAATGGAGTCCGTGCCCGTACGGCATAGAGCCAAGAAAGCCAGCCGCATTCCCGTTGAAACGCGATATATCGATTTACCTTGCTACACAATTAAATTATTCTGAATCATTTACATCCACACGGTAGATACGCCGTGTAGATACGCCGGTACTAATTACAGTAACGCATTTCCTCGCTATTTATTCATGAGTAACCAGCCGTCAGTACAACTGACAGGGCTTTAACTTGGCTCATTGAACTCGATTTTGCGTTCACAAATTTAGTTAAACATTTAGATACCGAAACACGTTAATGTAGTTGATCAACTAAACTGGTAACCCAATATGTTCTCTATTTAACTTTACCGGACTGTTCGTTTATGATTTGTTACTTATTTATTTTTACTGACTTATTTATTTCATTTTACCGGCTTAATTATTTGAGTTTACCGTTTTTTATTTATGTTTTATGATTTAAACATTTAGATACCGAAACAGATCAACTAACCTGGTAACATAATATGTTATTTATTTAACTTTACCTTTATTTATTTACGTTTTGTTACTTATTTAATTTTACTGGCTTATTTATTTCAGTTTACTGGCTTATTGATTTGGCTTTGGTCCTTTTTTATTATTTTTTATTTTATCACGTTATTTATTTCCTTCTTAAATATTTTTTAAAGTTTTATTATTTATTTCAATTTACTAGTTTGTTTATGTACGAGTAAGTTTCATTATTTATTCCATTTTAGTGGCTTATTTATTTAAATTTTATTTATTACTCCATTAATTTTACCGGCTTATTAATTTAAGTTTCATTGGTTACCTATTTTAACCGGTTTATTTATTTCATTTTAAAGATATATTTTTCTATTTTCCAGTTTATTTTGGATTTCGGTTTAACATTTTCAGTTGTTTCCGGTTTAAGGAACTAAAATACCAACGGAGTGTACATTCCACCTGGTCGTAAAATAAAGGTAGTGGTAATCTCTAAAGCCTTTTGTAAACCACACGTATTTCCACTTTAGCTGTAGCTTAAAACAACACTTCTATTTTAAAGATTTTGATAATTTTTCAAATAGTTTTTTATTAATATTTATCGGGTACTATTACAACATTTATATTTTAGTAAAAAAATAAGTATATTTTTGTAGGAATTTAAGAAGCGTGTATACTTATATGAACGAGTGTATTAGTCTTATTTTTGATAAATTATTTTTGGTTGCCGGATACACGTTATTGGAGGCGACCATCTTAGTCATCAAGAGCAGGAACCCATCCGCGTCCATCCTTAAATAGAACTTCCGCTCTATTTGAGATTGGACGTGGTTATCCATGGGCTGCAGTGACCATTTAACATCAGGTGGCCTGCATGCCCGTTTCTTACTCTTTCATAATAATAAAAAAAGTAGTTGAGCCGTGACCAAGAGTCGTGCAACTAGTTCGAGATATCGACAATTAAAAATCGTTAATCGTGAGTACCCGTTACATAGAAAAACACTTCTCTTTACTCTTTTACGTGTTAAAATAAACTTTAATTAATAATGTTAGTTACTTACATAACATCGTGTACAATAATATAATTAATTGATTCGTTGGGCACATGTCCATCTCCCTCCATAATCACAATATTAATGAAATTGACCTCTCAGATATCTATAAATATTATAAAACAAAGTCCCCCGTCGCTCCTGTCTATCTGTTCGTGATAAACTCAAAAAGTACTAAACGAATTTTCTCACAGTTTTCAACAACAAGTAGAGTGATTCCGGATGAAGGTTTTTCTACATAATAAATAAAGTTTTTTTTTGTAAATTGGACAAAAAATTAAATAGTTAAATTCAATATAGTCATTCAGTCGTCATTTAAAATAGATGTTTCTCATTGTTAGGTTTTGCAACTAGGTAATGACTGGATGCGTGTATGCAATAAGAATAATATAAGTAAATATAAACTATTACCCGAAAGTCGCTGGGCCGGGTCGCTAGTCTTAAGTAGAAAACAACGTCGCTTCCCGCCGTCTGTACGCTTTGATCTTTAGACTATGCAACAGATTTTAATGTAATTTTCATCAATAGATAGAAAGATAAAAAAGTTTTATCTTCTACTTGCGACGATGATGTGACATTTCAAGATTGTATATTTTTCCTTTGTTTATGTGATTATTTCGTGTAGTTTATTTTAAAAAGTATCATTAAATGAATCTTTGCATCATTAGTCGAAACATACATGCTCTAACAGTATTACGGTATATGTAATATATTGATCGAATGAATGATTTATTTACTCTCACAATAGGTCTCATAATTATGTTAGGTGACGAGTTACATTATATTAAGAAACGATAAAAAGTTTAAAAATCGTCTCTTGAAAAATCGAAGTTTTCAATTCGTCATACTGTCATCGCAAAAGGGCGTTATGTTTAATGCATGCATATTAAAGCAGAGAAAGACTAATATGAGAAGAAGATTTTTTATTCTGAGAAGAGTAGCAAACGAGCATGCAAACTGATGATAAGTAGACGCAGACCATAGATATCCACGTACAACCACAAACATGACCGAAGTCCTATCTGAGCTCGTACGTAGATGCGTTGCTACTCCTGAGGACTAAAGTGTTCGCCTCGCTTCAAAGTGCAGCCGGCAAGCGCACCTCTCCAACCAAATCACAAGTAATGCTTTACGGCGGAGTATGAGGACAGCTGTGGTACCTCCCCGGTCGAACTATAGTTCTCGCACCTTTAAAAATAATTAAAGAAGAATAATATGAGTAATAGAGTAATATGATGTCGTAAATACATCCACGCGAAGCCGACGTGGGTCATAAATCTCTCTTTAAATACATATATAGTGTTTCTCTGTCTAGCCTTAGCGATGATAGAGCCCTATCTTACTCATACATTTATCTCAAAGATAAGTTAAATTAAGGGCGTTGCACACTTTAGATACTCAACTTAACATAAAAAAGTAATAATAAAATTAGATTACAAGAGGGCTGGTTCATATCTCACGTGGAGAATTGCGATCACTATTCAGCGCGGGCCTGCAGGCAACGTTCTTGACACCATGCCGCATTGTTTTTATAATTAATTAGATTCAGGGTATCTCATGTTATGTTAATGTTATACGTAATTTTATATATATCCGTAAATTAGTATTAGATCTTCTTCTTATATATAAAAATGAAGGTTTGTCTGTATGTCTTCTATAGACTCGTAAACTCGTAAACTATGCATTTGATCATGCGATGATCTTTAGCAAAGTTTTTGTGTATGAGCGCACGGTTTCTGAGTTGGTACGACCAATTTTCAACAGATGGCGCCACTATCATTCGAATTTAAACATTCAAGGGCAAATATTCTTGAATTTGGTAGGTTCGCGTAATGTATTTTACGTGAACTTTTACGCAAGTTATCATACAAATAAATAAAATTGGAGTGTCTGTTTGTAATATTAAAATAACTGCTTTTTACTAAATGCATATGTATATATATACCGTACATATACCAAAATAACATTTTTTATCATTTTTGTCTTTCTATTTGTTTTGGCTCATATTTGGAAGAGCTGGACCGATATTGTCGATATTGTTGGAAGATAGCTGATGTAATAAAATAATAATAACGCGAACGAAGTCGCGGGCGCAGCTAGTACTAAATATTAATAATTATTATTTATTACCTAATTAAAAATATTATGGTGACTTACCTTTGAGTTGATAATTTTAAAACTGAACTTTCTTTAAACTGCCATAAGTAAAAAACTCAAGTTCCTTTCATATATCTAAATACTTAAGCTCGTGTAATTTTCAATTCTCATTCATAACTTCAAAATTAGTAGCACCCGCTAAATACGACAAATTCATTATTAAAAAAATGTAACACAAAAAAACTTAATAAAAAATTTTGCAGTAAAAAGACACTACTGACTGATTGTAATGTAACTAAAAAAGCGAAAATTATTTCACAAACATTACAAATTTTATATAAATAAAAATTGTACTCAAGTTATATTTAATATAACACTGTAATAGTAAACAACAACACCAACAACTATAAAATAACTAAAAATAGAAGGTTGTTTCCTTAAAACTGAAACAAAACGGTATAAAAAGTTATAACAATTTAACAAATTTAAGATTTAAAAAACCGGTTTAGTCAATTTTCGTTAAATCTAACACAAAATTACTAAAACCCTTTCGTCATTACTAATTTTAGCTTAGCATTCAATTTAGTAATTTAAATTATAGTTTAGTATCACATATACTGAATATTTAAAAACAACCACACGATTCGACTATAGTTAGAGTTTCGTTCAAACTCACAAAACCGATACAAAGTTTCTCTACCTAACATACGGTAGCTTTCATTACCCGCGTATGCTGGAGTCGTGAGAGCGACTGACCGACAGCTATAGTTCGCGTCAAGACGCTGCTTCGCGTAATTGCAGTGCGCGTTTCGGGATTCCGTAGCCAAATTGCTATAAAGAAAACGTTATATCTTTTTAATTCATCTGTCTGATTGTTTATCTGTGTGCCCGTCTGTCGGTGTTGTCATTTGACTGTCCGTCTGACTGTATGTCTGTTCGTTTGTCCCTTTGATCCTCTAATCGTTCGTCCGTCAATCTATCTGTCTATCATCTGTCTTCTTTTGTCTGTCCGTCATTTATGTAGCTGTCTGTCTGTCCGTTTGTCCGTCTATCCGTCAGTCCAACTGTCCATCTGTCCATCTATCCTCCAGGCTGCGGACGGGCGTATTCATCCAGTCTATCCGCGTATCGGTCTAATAGTCTGTCTATTTATGCTCATGTTCGCCTGTCCATCACTAAATCCATCTTACCGTCTATCTATCTGTCCATCTAAATATTAATGGTCTTAAAGAAAGAAAAAATAATTAGAAGGTTCTAAGCTTAACATGCGATACTAAAAATTGTTTTATCGTAGCTTTTATAATATTAAGTGTTGATATCTTAAGTATACTAGCATTCGTTGCACTATTTTTTTGGAATCAAACAAATTATGTTAAGATTAAACTAAACTATACAATGGGGGCGATATCTTTGATATTACTATACCTTACGGAACTCTTCTCACGCGGACCGACTCTCACTTGGCAGCTTTTTACTGGAAATTTGATGTCCCGTTACACTAAATTTGTTTCTCTGTTACCTTTACATTTGTAATCTGTTCATTAATATTACTTAATTACATTTAAAGTTTTATATTACTTGCGGTTTTGACTCCCGTTAGACTGAATTAGTCGATCAGTTAACTTTAGATTTTTGAGTCTTAGATAAAGCTGCTAAATTGTGTTTAAAATATTTTTATCAATTGCGGGTGTATGGCTTTGTCAACTAAATTTTCCGATCATTTAACTGTAGGTTTTGAGTTTATTAAATAATTTTATAAAACATGAACGTCAGTACTATAGAAAGAACGAAGAAGGAAAGCACAGTGCTGTACGAAGAAATTGATTCTGAAAAAAAAAATGCCATAGAAAGTGCATCTGTTCTTTGTAGTAAAAAAGTAATGTTACTGTGTGTAAAGTGTAGAGAACGTAGTGTTAATTACTGTTTATAATATTAAGCATTCATATGATATTTAAAATTTTCTTCTACTTCTTGTACGTAACAGACAAACTAAAGATGTACAGACAGAAAGAACACAAATATGAGTTTTATTTCTATACCATAGATACTTTCATATGCACTAATTTCAAAGGTTTTGTAGAGATCAATGGTTAACCAAAATCGCTGAACAAAAATCCAAAAATTGCAGATAGGTGCTTCATATAGAATAAATGACGACTAAGAAAGGAATTTTAAAAAATACCTTATCATTAGATGGCCTGCATGCCCGTTTCTTACTCTTTCATTATAAAAAAAAAAAAACCCTGATAAGAAGGTAAAATTCGACTTCTGTGCGAAGAAACCGCGGGTAAACCTAGTAAATAATAAATTACAATTACAATTACATTCCTGCATATTACTATAAACTTCTTGGTACTGCTTAACATAACGATTACTCATTAATTGATTAGGTATTCAAATCAAATCGTTTTTTACCATTATTCATTATATTACGTTGATGTCAATATAAAATGGCGGTCTGTTATACCACTTTAATTTATGTCTCAATGATGTTATAAAAATATTGTTTTCTTTCAACAATATGTCTATTTAGATCAAGTGGTGGACATTTAAGTTATCTTACAAGAGTAATAAACGAGCGTGCTGGCCACGTGATGTTAAATGTTCTCTGCATTCCCAAATCCATTTCAATCAAGACAATCAATTTATCAAATTAGACATATCAAAAACTTTTATTTTACGTCAAAAAACTTACATTACACGTCAAAAAACTTTCATACCACATCAAATATTTTCATTACATCTCAAGAATCATTCTTAACACATCAAAAAACATTCATTACACATAGAAATATTCATTTTACATCAAAAAACTACAGTTCGACCGGGAAGGTACCTTTGCTGCCACCGTAATCCGATTTATCGCACCTTAAGAATGATAGTGACCTGTTTTAAAAATAGAAAAAATGGGTGGGATAAATATATTCAGCACCATATAAAAATTAAATAGTGTAAATAACCTATTGTATAGTAAGTTGTAAAACATGTAAATGTTTGTCTTTTATTTTTATATATGCAATAGTGTATTGTATTGTATTGCATTGCATTGTATTGCATTGTATTGCATTGCACTGTATTGTATTGTATTGTATTGTATTGTATTGTATATTATATTTACAATACAAGACGCAATAATATGCAATGCAAACGCATGCACTTTATATGTTTTACACATATTTTGTATTCTATTGTAAATATTTCAAAATTACATATAATTATATTCGTTTCGTACTAAATTTTTTTTCAAACACTTTATTTCGATTTGCCTAAAACTATATGAAATAAATGGTATAAATAAAATCTTACAGCTCGTTATAATTATGGTCACTTTGTAAAGACACTTGTAAATACAATTTACACGACCACATTGATTCCGTCCCTTCAAATTAACTTAGTTAATTATAAATATACTTACTTATTAATTAATTGTTACTAATACTAATGTTAATTAATTGATATTCAACACAACACTTGTTATGTAAACATTTACTGAACAAAATACTAAATGTTATCATAATATTAAGTCCAAATATAAATAATTATTATCTTCATCCGTTTGAGTAGGCTTAATAAAATTTATATCTAACTTTAGCCCGCCGCTTTGCATCGATATTACAACACATTTCAATAAATAATGCAGCTCTATTTCTACGCTATATGTTTACAAAAATATCCTTAAAAGAAATGAAAAATTAAACCAATTTTCTTTTTTTATTATAAAGAAAAAATATATACTTTTGTTTAACTATTACAGAAGTACATATTTACAGTAGTGAAAATCTTAAAACTAATTATAATAGAAGGCTAACCTAAGCAATCTAAAAGGAGTCCGTGCCCATGCGACATGGCTCCAAGGACGCTAGCTGCATTCCCGCGTTGAAAAATTTTCATTTTAATTACCTAAGGGATAATTTTTAATGCTTATTTATGCTATACAGAGAACCTATTGTTTTTATGTTGAAAAAGAAGCAAACAAATCTGCAGTCTGATCACAAAGTCTGACGTGCCTAGGTGGGTTGCGAATCCTGAGGAATGATGGATGGAGGCTTGGATGGATGGAGGCTTGTAGGTGTAGGTGACCGCACATTATCAAACACAAAAACTGCATTACAGCGGATTATGAGGGCGGCAGTGGTACCTCCCTGGTCGGACTGTTGTTATAATTAATCAAATTTTATGTTGAATTCACCAAGTTTTATGATTCGTGATCATCAGTTTTGGCTGTGCGTTGATCTCTGGACCCAAGTTTTGGTCGATCCTCTTCCTCTTCTATTTTAGTTTAATTACTAGCGACCCGGCCTAGCTTCACCCGGACATAATTTATTTTTAATTAAATTATTTTTCTTTCATACACGCATCCACACATTACATAGTTGCAAAAACTAACAATATTAAAGTTCTATTTCAAACGACGACTGATTAACTATTTTCTTGCCCAATTTACGAAACAAACTTAATTCATTATACAGAAAAACCTTCTTCATGAATCACTCTACCTCTTGGTGACAACTGTGACAAAATCCGTCCAGTACTTTTTGAGTTTATCATGAACAGACAGACAGACGCGACGAGGGACTTTGTTTTACTACTTTTAGTAGTTTTATTTTGAATATATAGAGATGAACACAAATGTATTATTGTATAATTTATCATAACATGAGGTCACACTCGTGACCTGTTTGCATAGCTATAACTTATAGAAATATCTAGATTCTGCGTGTCAATATCAAATAATATTTTATCATAGTTGATTTTATAAACATGCGTAATCTCGCAGCTTGAATAGATCACAAACAATCGAAAATGTTAAGCGACATCGGGCGTTTTCGAAAATTGGATGGGTGATAAGATTGGTGACAAGTGAATATAGTACAGACTCTGTCTAGCTAAAGATCTTGAGTTATAGTAAAATAATAATATCTTTACATATAATAAAGCAAGTAGTCAACTTACTCTCTTATTTTACATATAACTTTCGATCTTTAGCTAGACGAAGTCTGTACTATAGTCAATAGACTACTGATAAACGTGAGTAACTAAATACCATAAGTAAATAGTTTTGCAGCCAAACAGGACAAACGCTCGTGCTCATATACCAGCTATATACTAGCGTATATACTAGCGTATATACTAGCGTATATACTAGCGTATATACTAGCGTATATACTAGCGTATATACTACCCGGCCCAGCTTCGCTAGGATAATAGTTTATATTTACTTACATTATTTCAGTCATTACCTACTTGAAAAAACTTACAATTAGAAACATCTATTTCGAAAGACAATTGAATTACTACATTGAATATAACTATTAGTTAAATTATAATATCCCGTCCAATTTACAAAAAAAACTTAACCTATTATGCACCAAAACCTTCCTCAGGAATCGCTCTACCAGTTGTTGGAAACTATAAGAAAATCCTTCCAGTACTTTTTGAGTTTATCGTAAACAGAAAGACTGACTGACACAACGGGGAACTTTGTTAATATTGACAGATGTATATCCTGAGCGAGAATTTACCCACAACCTTTAGCTTACAAAGGGTTGCTAAAACGCCTTATGTAACTTCACGTTAGGTTTCCTCGTGTCACCCATCCATCCATCAAACTTTACGCGTCCACCATAGACGCACTAAGACCAATACAAAAATACCCAGACTCAGATCTAAACTCCTCAAGATATCTGTGAGGAACTTGGAACTTGTAAAGATATTGAGTACTCCTGCTGTAAGTCTTCAAAACTGCTTTTTTTCTTACTAAATGGCTATTATGACTACCACCTTTGACCACCACCACAATAATATGTTTAATGGTGGAATTAATTCTGCATTTTAAGGATTTGAAAATGTGTGGGTGTTCTAAATTGTAACTTTTGGGGAAAAACCGGAAGATCAATATTTTAACATTATTACTTATTGCTTTTTTAATTACCATAATTTCATTTGAATTAAATATATACGACAATGTCACGTGATGTACTGTCCGAATTCCTTTAATAAAAAAAAACAATTAAATAGAAAAAAACTTGTTTTCTGGTAGTTTTTTGTGATGATCTGGTATTTTTTATAATTTTTGTTCTCACGAATACAGGTCCCATAAATGACTTGGCTAATATGATTTCGACTCCTGCGTGATCTCCAGCATAGATAATATAGTATAGATAAATATACAGTATCCGGACGGCGTTACAGTACAAATGACATCCAGTAGTATGACGGATCACTGGTAATGGTCTCGAAGTGTGCCAATTGCTTATTTATTTAATGGTTGCTCGTAAGGGCGAAGACCTGGCGTTAGCAGCTTAGTTAATATCTGAAGAAACTCGGTATTTTGTTCAGCATGTTTTTTTTCTGTGAGATGAGTAGCAAACCAGCATGGAAACCACCTTATGTTAAGTAGTCGCAGCCCATAGACATCCACGTACAACCACAAACACGACTGAAATACTATCTAAGCTCAAACGTAGGTACGTTGCTACTCCAGAGGACTCAGATGGTCGCCTCGCTTCAAAGTATAACCAGCAACTGCACCTCTCCAACCGCAAAACATGTAATGCTTTACGGAGGATTACAAGGGCGGCGGTGGTACCTCCCCGGTCGAATTACAGTTCTCCCACCTTTAAAAAGTTTTAATGTTTGAAGACAAAAAAATCGAGCCCAATCTTTAATCTAAAGAATGCATTACATACATTTTTTAATTCTGATAGAACACATCTACAATTTGATAGAGAAATATCTGATTAGCGATAAACAACAAATAAACAGGAACACACAAGTAGGTAGTTGATACAAATTACTGACGTAAAATTCGCAGACGACATACGTAGACATCCAATTACTGATAATAATATAATTATACACAAGATCAAACAACAATTCGACCGGAGAGGTACTACCGCCCTCATAATCCGTTGTAAAACATTTTGCGTTTCAGTTAGAGAGGTGCAGTTGCCGGCTTCACTTTGAAGCGAGGCGACGATCTTAGTCCTCAGGAGTAACAACGTTCTAGATCAGATAGGATTTCAGTCGTGTTTATGATTGTACGTAGATGTCTATGGGCTGCGACTATTTAACATCAGGTAGTTTGCATGCTCGTTTGCTACTATTCTCACATAAAAAAAAGATATTTCTTTGCTTACTACTTACAAACGATGGGTATATCACAGTTCTCAGAAGTAGGGACGCATTTCCAAGATGTCAGACAGGACTTTAGTTCTGTTTGAGGTTGTACATAATCCGTCGTCAGTTAAAGAGGTGCGGTTGCCGGCTACAGTTTCAAGCCAGTCGACCATCGCAGTCCTTAAGAATAGCAATGCACGACGTCTGATAGAACTTTAGTTCTGTATGCGGTTAGACATAATCCTTCGTCGGTTGGAAAGATACGGTTGTCGGCTACACTTAAAAGCGACGACTATCTCAGTTCTCAGGGGTAGCAACGTATCTGCATGACGTCAGACAGAATTGTAGGTCTGTTTAAGGTTAAGCATAAACCGCTGTCATTAGAGGAGATGCGGTTATCGGCTTACAAGCGAGGAGTCCGTCTCAATCCTTAGGTGTAGCAATGCATCTGCATGACGTTAGACAGGATTGCAGTTCTGTTTGAGCTTAGTCGTAATCCGTCGTCGTTTGGAAAGGTCCGGTTGCTGGCTTCTTACAAACGAGGCGACCATGAGTTCTCAAGAGTAGCAACTCATCTATTCACTTTGGGTAGAACTTGTCTTGTTTAAGGTTGATTTTAAATGCACATGGATTGCAGAGATAATTTAACAGTAGGTTGATTGTACGCTCGTTTGATACTTTCCCAACATAAATATGTATGTAAATTAATTCCTGCGTGATATACCCATTCTCTACAATCCGCTACTCTACAAAACGCAAGCGGATGTAACTGGGAGGGACTTTAATAAGGAAATGCAGAGGATCGTTGACCCGTCTTGCAAACCAAGCCCTTTCTTGCTGACCTATTTATGCAATAAAGTAGAATAATTGAGTTATTGGCTAACAAGAGCATCTGTTTAGAACATAAACCGGTTTTACATTGGCCCATACATTTAAAGCAATGATGTTAGGTAAATAAATTGTATTGTCATCAGACAAAGGTTTGTATCAAATATCAGATGAAAGTCTTAAATTTGACCTAAGCAAACAATTGGTCCGACGTGATCGATTTTGATAGTGACAAGAGCGCTGATGCATATCTCGCGCAGAGAATTGCGATCGCTATTCGACGCGGAAATGGACGCGGCGTTCTTGGATCTATGCCGCACGGGCACGGACTCCCTTTAGATTGTATAAAAAAAAATGATTTCGAAAAAAGCAAACATATGACAAGAAACAGGGAAAGCTAAATAAAACCACTAAAAAACATTAGGCCATAAAGATATTGTATTTCCCGTTTTCTACCCCTACATACATTTGTATGGTAGTTTCTTTCAAGTTAGTAATAGTTTCTGTTACGAGTTTAAGGAGACGATACGGAAAAAACACCCTTTGAAATAAAAAAAGAATTTTCCAAAACTGTTAATAAATGACGGAGCCATGCTGAAACAAATTTTGAAAAATCAATTGAAATGAGGACTTCAGACTTTTTTATTTCGGCTCTATTCAATGTTAAATGGACGTTGAAATATGTATGTATTATTGATGAGGACTCCAGAAGATTAATATTGTCGCCTTACTTGTAAATGTAGCCGTTCTTGTTTACGTAGCACTTCTCCAATTGAAAGAGTTTCATCACCCTACAAGAGGGCGACAGTGGTACCTCCCCCTTGAACTACATTCCACTACGTTGCGAATACTATTTTAAAATATGTATATTAGATACCACTTACTTCTCATGTCTATCATCATCGGACAGGACCTGTGCATCATCAACGGTGTGGTCTCCATCACTGAATCCAGATGCTGCACTCTGGTGATGTTCCGGAATCTGAAAAATGTGTTTTAATTAATATTTATTTTATTTTACTAATATCATTACTATTTATTATATTTAACTAAATAAGTAAAAGCAGAAGAGAATCAAAACATATTTCTGCATTTGTTTATCCGTTATAACAGTCCATGCAACTTCGAAATATCATATCATAATCTGCCGTAAAGCATTACTTGTGTTTCGGTTGGAGACGTGCGGTTACCGGCTACACTTTAAAGCGAGGCGACCATCGTAGTCCTCAGGAGTTGCAACGTATCTACGTTCGGGCTCAGATAGATTTTTAGTCATGTTTATGGATGTACGTGGATGTCTATGAATTGCGACTATTTGACATCAAATGGTTAGGATGCTCGTTTGATTCAAAAAGCATTTATCACATTCAAAAAGTATAAAAATTACCACATCAATCGTTCTAAACGCGAACACCATTTTATAAACCAAAAAAGTATTCTTACAACTATGTTCTCAATGTCAAAAAACACGAATATTTTTAAAAACACCACTCATTCATAAAATTCATGTCACAAACATAATAATACTTGAAAACCATTTTTCATCCTATCAAAATCACTTCACAATCATTACTCGTAAATCGTTTCTGTTAATTCATCTCGGACATAAAAAATAAGTTTTAACTAGTAATATTTACATCAAATTAAATATACTAATTTAAATTAAACCGTTCCTAAAGAAGTTTGGTAAATACATAAACTCTTTAAATTATATAAAATTAAATAGATTGTATTTAAAATAAATGAAAATGATTATTTATGAGCAAAGTAGAGCATACAGTACCCGATGTATTTAATTAACTAGATCTGGGAACGCTTATCTGACATTGTCGACAGGAACAAATAAAATCACTTGGCAATTATCTACGTACTTAAATTAATAAGGACCGTATCATTATGGGTTCCACGTAAAATAACTTATTCATTTCACAAGAACATATGTTTCCAATAATCTTTGACATTTTGCTAGAACCTGGATGAAGCGGGAGAGTACCATGTTAGGTGGTAGAACCTATATGGTTCAAGCGGGGAAGTGTCATGCTAGGTGGTAGAACCTATATGGTTCAAGCAGGAAAGTGTCATGCAAGATGGTAAAACATACATATATGGTTAAAGCGGGGATGTGCCATGCTAGGTGGTAGAATCTATATGGTTTAAGCGGGGAAGTGCCATGTTAGGTGGTAAAACCTACGGTTCAACCGTGGAGGTTCTGATTCCAATTCTGACACACGAATTCGGACGTGATGTTTACTTTATTCGTTAGAATGGTAAGTTGCGGGCTCACAAATGAAGCGATCATCTCAGTCTTCAAGAGTAGCAACGCATTTGTGATCTACTTCAAGAGGAACTCGTGTTCTTTATGGGGTTAGTTACAGATGTCTTTGGGCAGCAGTGCCCACTTACCGTCGGATGGACTGCATGCTCGTTTTTGCTTCCATTGAAAAAATAATCATTTACTTTCCAAAAAATTGGTCATATCCATAAAGAATACGAGTCGGTAATAGATTTCTATGGCCGGCAGTGGCAAAAAAGTTCACTTACTGGTAAAAAAATTGGTTATAATTTATAAGAATGTTTTGTTTTGAGAAGTACAGCAAACGAGCGTACGGACTACTTGTCGTTAAATGGTCGCTGAAGCCCATGGACATCCAGATACATACTGAAACAGGACTGTAGTCATGTCTGAGAACGTTGAAGTTGAACGTCATAGATGTGGCGCTACTCCTGAGAGCTAATTTCGTCTAGATTATATAAGTAGCAATCACATTTATTGATAATGGGCAGAGTCCACTAAGCCTAATACTGATCATAGAACTGACTTCAGCGCTCGTTTCCAACATAAAAACATATATCGCTACTTTAAAACAAGGGTCACAAATCAAAAATATTCAAAATCCTTTTTATTGTAAAAATTAAAATTTTGTCGGTCACATATCCGAATCAACCATTAAAAGCAGAATAAAAATATCTTTCTAACAGTGTATAACACCTATTTATCAGTTTTAAAATTACAGAGCAATTATACAAGAACTGATTTTGAATACATTAAATGGCTCTCCTGTAAAATTAGGTCTATTCGCGTTGTGGCCCTTTTGTTTTGAAGTAGCGATATATAAACAAGTAATATTACACATTATTTTAATTTCTATAAACCTGGCCTGTTATTCTTACAGAACTCCAATTTATAACATTATCATCAGCAAACATTGCTCCGTAAACAAAATATTTAAACATTACAAAGCTATAAACGTAGGTGTTAGGTATGTAAAAGGTGGTACAACGTTGTAAGGTGGTAGGTATGTGGTAGGACTTTTATGGATGTTCTAACAGGATTGAAGCCGTATCTGAACTTCGTAGTGTTGCTACTCCTGTGGACTAAGATTTGTAACGGTTTGTAACGGTTACCGACAACTTTAACAAAACACAAGAGTTGCTTTACGGCGGATTATGAGAGCGGCGGTGGTACCTTCCCAATGGAACCTGTAGTTCTACCACTTGTCCAAGGATATTCACAACTGGTCGTCTTTGTGAGAAACCGGAGCTGTGTTAACCCCAAAGCCATCAGTACTCACCAAATCAGAAGGATTTATTTTTTTATTTGAAAAGTTTAATACATAGCATGCAGTCTGCTGCAGTAAAGTAGTCGCTGCAGTCTGAAGCTGCAGCAGCTACTTTACATCAGGTATTCTGCATGCCCAAAGGCTGTCACTGATCACTGGGTAAAATATTATTAAAATAATATAAAAATGCAGACCTGAGTGAGTGGAATGCAGTCAGACCGCCTCTTCGGACGCATTCTGCACTAAATTTGAAGCGTAAATTAACCAATTAAGGGATACCGTTGCAATTATTGCAGCAATTAGTGTTCCACTGTCTGCACTAGGTCTAGATTTGAGATGTGTCTACTAGTTGTTTGTCGAGGGTTTACTTAAGGCATTTCTGTTTTTTTTTCTTTTTGTATAATTGAATTGAAATGAAAGAAGTTAAGGGTTGTATAGAAATGTAAATCATATGTAAAAGTAAAAGTAGAACTTTTACAATTTGAACGGGAACCTATTTCTAGAATGAAGCAATTCCTGTCGCTAGAAAGGCGTAGTTGAAGTCAGTTTTATATATCGGACGTTAAAAATTACAATGACCTAACTAAGAAAGTTTTAGCCAATGAGAAATAAAGACGTACAAAAATGTTGTATAAATCAAATATTTTCAGTTGTATTTTCAGAACATTTATGCTATTTAAATGTCATGGGTTATAAATAAAAAATAATAAACTTTTTAAATTTTCAAATTTCCAAATAAGTCACTATAATTATCAAGGTGTGATATCCAGTGGTCATCTTTGTCCTCATTCGTAGCAATGCATTTACGAGTGTCTTCGTGTAGGGTTCTTGTTTAATACAAAATTAGGAACTAATATATTAGTAAAATGTCTTACAAAGAACTATAGGTACCTAATCATTTTGTTTCCCCAAGCAAGCCTCAAAACATTGAGTCCAGAATATAATGAGCCAGTGGCCTTAAAGAGATACATGATAATATACATTGAAATTAGACGAAATGTTATTCTTCTTAACTCTTTTGTCTTATATAAATGTGGTGTCATCTACGGGCTATCTAAAGAACTTACTGTAGAAGGTACAGAAAATTTAGTTTTCTCGTACGTAACTAGATGGCGCTGTAACTATTAAAAGATTGAGTCGAATCATTCAGATGGTTAAGATTACTTATTTTTTTTGGAAGTGACTACTTCATAGAATAAAATTTGAGAAATATAACATAAAGTTTACATATGTAATAAGTCAGATGATACAAGTAGGTAAGTACGAAGGATACTCTATGTTGGCACATCTATAGTTTTTTAATGTATCAGAAACAAATGTAATATCGATGTAATGTTTAAAGTAAAAGTATTAATTTATTTTGACAAGAATATTGAATTTCTTATTTCAGTACGAAATAGGGCTATATCATTTTTCCTTCTAGTATTTAAATTGTAGATTAAAAAATACAACGCAATGAAACACGTTGAACTATTTTAGTAAATGTACCAATATATTATTACGTGAGGATATACTAGTGACAGCCTAGTTGTACATCTTATACCTTTTGTTTCTGAGGGTCTAATTCGCGTCTGTGAAACTTATTTCGTCAGTGAAAGAAACATGAGAATATATGTTTTTTTCTGATTTAATATTTTTATCAATTGTGATCGCTATTCAATGCGGGAATGCGGCTAGCGTTTTTGACACCGTGCCGCATGGACACCCTTTAGATTGTAAAGTTTGTTATTATAATACATTATTGTGATAAACATGTGAATTATATTTATTTAAATGTCTGTGACACTTATAACTAATAACTTATGTATGAATTTGACCCTAATTATGGGAAGAAATCAAAGCTCAACCGAGCGATTTAAATGGCCCGATATTGACGTATTTCCGCACTAACATTACAATAATGTAGATACTTTTATAAAATTATGCACTTCTCTACATTAACTTTTGCATTAAGTCTTACACAGATGAAAAACAATCAATTCGAATCTGCTTAAAATTGCCTTACTCAAAGTCAAGATCTCTAGCAATTTATCTATATCTACTCAAAGAATGTCAATACTCAAAGTAGTGCTTTCAAGAAAAACCTATTTGTATGAAATCCCCGAAACTGATATAAAAATAAAGACTTTACGATTTTTAAATTTCGCCAATTAAACGTTAATCGTGAGTAAGTACCCCTTATATAATAAACATAAATAAAGAGAGGTAGTATCGTATAGTACTTTCAATACTATAACACAATACTTTTACTATGAAACCCAACTATGCAGTAGTAATTTAATAAGGAGGAAATGCCAAAAACTATAATGCCCATGTCAATAAGATCAGTCTGTCGTAAACGATAATGTTTCGTTAACACTAAGAACAGCTAGCTTGTGTGTTTGTTCTCGATCACGACTTTCCGTATACTGTTTGTATTGAATCTATACACTTCTGATTCTTCTTCTGATCTTCTATCTCAAGGTGGAAGAACTATAGTTCGACCGGGGAGGTATCACTGCCACCCTCATAATCCGTTAGTATATAGTATAATAAGTTGAAGAGGTGCGGTTGCCGGCTACACTTTGAAGCGAGGCGACCATCTTAGTCCTCAGGGATAGCAACGTATCTACTCGTTCGAGCTCAGATAGGATTTCAGTTGTGTTTGTGCTTGTACGTGGTTGCGACTGCTTAAAATCAGGTTGTTTGCCTGCTCGTCTGCTACTCTTCTCACATATAAATTTATTTACATGAATTTAAAGGCTAATTATCATAATGAAAACTTCAAAAATAATTGTAGTAAAAACCCTAACCTAAACAATGTAAAGAGTCCATCGCTCATGCGGTGTGGTGCCAAGAGCGCTAGTTGCTTACCGCGTAAAATAGCGACTACAATTCTCTACGCGAGATATATACCAACCCTCTTGTTGATGAAACGTAGGACTAATTGTTTGAAAAAAAATTTAACTCGGAGCCTACGGAACAAAAGTTTCAAGGCCAAGCGGAACAAACGCATAATCACTGCAAATTGGAACATATTTGAACATTATAAAGTTATATGAAATGTGATAGACCTTGGAGTCCAGAAAGTTGTTGACGCTCCCGGAACTGTCTGAGTTGCTGCATTCCATGCTGTCATCGCTGTTGCAAAGTCCACTGGCGCTGCTACTCTTACTAATATCCGAATCTGACTCTATCCAAAGAGGAGATCGGTACTTGAACTTATGGGCAAAGGCATTTAATTTCAATTCGTTAGACATTTTATAATACCGTCAGTATTTAAAAAAATATTAATTCAGTAAATGTCTTAATAATTTTAGACCATATAATTCTCTCTCAATTATCTTTGACGATTTGCTGCGTCCAATCTTCTGATCGTTCTCTCTTCTAGGCAAGGTTGATTAAAATTCTTTGTAATAGGTTTAAATCATTCTTTTTGATTCTCCAATTGAACGGTATAATTCTCTCTTAATTATATTTCTTGAATCTAAATTTGTAATCGGTGGTTGATTATTTTATCTTCTAGACAACAAGGCTGGTTACAATTCTTTGTAATCAGTCTGAAGTATACTTCGATACTCTAGTTGAGATTTGTAATTTCGATTCTATAACATGCGCGTCTCAGTTATTTTAGGCACTTTGATAATCTCATAGGTGATAGATTATTTGTCAATGATAATGGCACGGTTTGCTATAGTTTTTTCTAATAGGTCTGAAGAGTTCCTATGCATGTCTCAATTAATTTAGACAGTCTGATTCTATGATCACCGATGGATAATTTTGTCTTCTAAATGAAAGGCTCGGTTTGTTTCAGTTCTTCTTAATAGATCTAAAGCTCTATATAATATTCTATTGAAGATTTGTAGATTTATTCTATTAGATTCTTACGTAAACTCTCATAGATTGATATTGAGCTATATTTAACTCAAGCCTGTGATCAAAATGAATATCGTTAGAATAAAACTGTTATGAAAATATAACATACGAATAGACACCACTACTATATTGGTCTTATTGTATTTTCTGTTGTGTATTCTCTTGTGGTGTGCAATAAAGCATATTTGATTTGATTTGAATAGACTGTCTAATTGAGAAAATCTTGAAATTTATATTAATCTTTTATTAACCAAACTAAACTGAAAACGTTCTAAATAGATTCATGAAGTTACAACCATATCACAATTTCGATAAGACATTACCTTAACCTTAACATTCACCAAATAACTTGTAATCACTTTTCATTCACAAAAAAGTCTATTATTGGTTTCAATTATTACTCCACGGTCACGGTAATTCACTTGACTTCAAATCTTCCTCAACATGACCATCACTTAATTTTTCTCTTAGGTTTCTTTCAACTTATTACTTCACTTACACTTGCCTTCAAATTTTCCTCAAAGTGAACAGCACTTCACTTTTCCTCTTAGGTTACTTTCAAACTTACTTTCCACTTAACATTTCTTCAAAATAAAAAGTTCTTCGCTATTTAACATTTCCTCAAAGTAAAATAGTGACGATCCTTAACTGTTCCTCAAAACAAAGTTCCTCGCTCCAACTTAACGTTTCCTCAAAGTGAAACAGTGACGATCGGAACAGTTCTTGCGTCGTGGTCTTGATCTAGGATCACGGGCACTCAAGTGATTGGATGTAGGCAAATAGGACGCGGGGGGACGCGCAAGTAACGCGCCTAATTTACAATGTACACTGACAGACTCATAAACTGCATCCATTTTATTGAACACTGACTTATGCGAATTAATGTCAAACTTTACCCTAATAACAGACGAATTTGAGACTATACACATAACTTATTTCTGGCTATAATTTTATCTTTTACTGCAAGTCTCGACATTTTCATTAAGTTTAATTTAAATTTTGCAAACTTATCAAAAATATTAATTCAAAGGTAATTCTCACCTTTGATGCAGTGTATAAGTCCGTCAGTTTACTTCTTACATTAAAATTTATAAAAAATACAGGAAAATTTAAGAAATTATTAAATTATTTCTCCATCTATCTATGTATATCTTGTTATATATGTACAATGTATCTACATATAATTTGTATTTATATACTTATACTTATATAGTTAATTTTAAAGTTTTAATTGTTGTAATTTGACCCTTATCTTGAGAAGAAATCAAAGGTTATATAAGCGACTTAATCGGTCGGACATTGACGTAATTCCGCATTCACATTGCATTGAGTAAATACCTTATTAAAATTAACAATTGCGATTCCCTAATGATATAAACCAGCTCTCTTGTCATCGGCGTCGATCGAACCTGAGACTACTTTTTTGAAAAATTAAAAAATTAAATTATATTATAAACTATATTTATATTAATAATCTCGGCGGTCGATATTGTACGTCCCGCCAGAGGATGTCGTTGTTCAATTTGGATAAGTCGCCCAGACGTGGGACCTTTCAGTGTCACCTCGGATTTGTGGACTAGCGAATACCCTGGGTACCCCTCAAGTATATATTAAACTTGACCATTTCTTATTTACAACTACCAGTGCTCAATAGTATCAGATGTATTTAAATATCCGTCTCACGGCGTAACATCCTCCGTTCCACGGTATTATATCGCCCGATGCACATCGTAACATCACTCGTTCCACGGCGCCATATCACCCATTTCGCAACGTCATATCATCCGTCCCACGGCACCATATAATACTTCCTACAGCGCCGTATTTTCCGTCCCACTAGGCCATATTACCCGTCCCATGTCATCTGTCCCACAGGAGTATACCAGCCGTCCCGCGGCGCTATATCACCCGTCCCACTATGCTATCTGACCCGTCCGGCAGTGGTATATCAACCGTCCCATAGCGCCATATTCGCCCGCATTCACGTCGTCCGTTTTAACAGTTTTTTAACCAAACACTAATATTGCTTCTGATTTTACATTTTAATAATTCTTGATAGATCGAAATGATTTTAATGATATATATGTATATTAAATCTTACCTCAAGATACGGCCTGTGGATATATTTTCACACACTTTCCTTGAAATTAATTCTTTAGTTTCGATTAGATGCGATTTCAAACAGACAGACAGATAGACAGAAAGGCAATCATTCTAAATATGATAGAAAATTCTATAATTACCACGTATTATCATTTACTCCAACTATTATTTTTGCAAATATACTCGATGTACAGACATGCGGCCTCTTCATTCTTATTATATGTATAGATTACAGAATATTATCATATAATCAAGGATATATTCACAAACATTTATGTTACAAGAATAGTAAAGGAACGTGCAGGCTATCGGTAGGCTACGATATTAAGTTATCTCAATTGAAAGACATCTGTGTTCAACCAAAACTGAACTGAAAAAAAGTCTTATAGTCCTTGTGTAGAGTCTAACATGTGGTAGAGCTATAGTTCGGCGGGGACCACCGTTGCCCTCATAATCTGTTGTACGCCACTTACAGTCTTTACGTTTGAACACACACACTCAACATCTACTGTATTATGTTTGAGCACACAACTAGTATGTTGTGTGACGTAAAAACCTATACTTCTGGGATAACCTACTTTGATAATCAACTATCTTACAAATAAATGCTACTTATAAAACAATGATTGAAATACTAGATTTTTCCCGCGATCCGCTCGTATATTTCATTAAGTCATATACACGAAACCAGCTTAAAGTACAAGATAATAATCACAATAATCCTAAAAGTAAATTATTGCATCTATATTAATAGTAATCAGTAATTTACTTCACAGGGATAGCCCTAGAATGACTTTCCAGAAAGCTGACTTTACCTCGTTGAATAGCAAAGCTAATTCTCTGACCGAGGTAAGTGTCATCTCTGATCATTAGTAGTCTATCGACCGTTTCAAAGGATGCTTAAAAATATTAATGGATGCATCAAATCCCCACGGCGCCATTTCAACGGCAAATGGCTGAAATATGTAGGTCTTACTCAAGACTGCATATTTCTGCCTTTATTTTAACTTATATTTAACCTCTTAGGTGTGATTTCCAATATTCCGTTTGTAGATCTCACTTACGTTGTACAAATAAAGAATCTAAGCTCTTATGTCGATGCGTTGCTACTCTTGCGAACTAAATTGGTCCCCTTGCTTTTATCCTAGCCTATAACCGCCCCTCTCCAGCCGACAAACAAGAGCTGAGCTGAACGGATTATGAGGACGGTAGTGGTAACTCCCCGGTCGAACCAATTGTCAACTATAATTGCTTATACATATATTACTATAATTTTACGATTTTTCTTACGAAAAGAGATTAAGATTTTATTTGTTAAAATCATTTTTTACAGAACTTACTCTTATCTGATGTGAGAGATCATCTTGGTAGCTTCTCAAACGATCTGGCACTGAACTAGACAAATCAAGATATCGTCTAAAAGGGATAGGACTGTCGTATTTTATCGTCGTTTCAGGCTGTCCCTTTTCTCCCTCGTCCACAGCCCGTTTCTCTTCATCTGCCACCACTTGTCTCTCTTCATCTGCAACTATTGTAACCTCTGGTGTTATAGCACGAAACTCAACGTGATT
Organism: Phocides pigmalion okeechobee; assembly: GCA_018251015.1. Taxonomy (NCBI): domain Eukaryota; kingdom Metazoa; phylum Arthropoda; class Insecta; order Lepidoptera; family Hesperiidae; genus Phocides; species Phocides pigmalion. Next base: position 10,498 of record DWON01000429.1, on the reverse strand, counting down.
ACTTTTATCATCATTTGAACTTCTATAGTTTTCCAGATGATCTGGCATTGTCTTATCTTTATCTTTATCATCTTCGTCGAGAGTTCCTTTTTCTTCATCTGCTGTTCTCTGTCTTTCTTCTTCTGAGACTATTTTAATCTCGGGTAATATAGCAGGAGGTTCTGACTGAGTTTTATCGTCATTTGTATTTTCACCTGCCGTTGATAATCCCGGTCCATCATCAATGAATTGTAAGTCATTTGGTGTTCTATTCGCTTCTAACACTAACCTTCTGGTCTCTACTGGCATTTCGACAAAATCATGAGGATATGACGGTATATTTAAACGCAAATCAGGTTTCTTCCTAACCCTCATTCTGTAGCCTTATTTAACGAACAAAAATCCTTTCTTTACTTTGTACTAGTCAATATTGGCTATAACACGCGTATCTCTTTGGAATCTTTAGCTGCGATAAGATAATCTCTATTCAAGGATAGAAAACTGTTCACACTTCTCTCGCACTTTTTAATCAAAATCTTATTAATTGTAATATCTTGTAAAATGTAATTTAGTTAACACATTACACTTAATCTTACACTGTTTATTTGTTTGTTTGCTACAAGAAGTCCGGTTTTATTTAAAACATTGTATAAATGTCTAACACGTTATAGATCTTATTCGTGACTTTGTTAAACTAATATGAATTTCTTTGCAGTTATCATATTTACCGCTATCTTTTTTAATGATAAGCGGCAATGCGATATAACATTATTGTCAAATTCACGTTACGTAGTTTGTGATTGTTCTTTTATATTGGTGTTTATAACGTTACTCTATTTTATATACAACTATTAAAGCTGTATATTGTGGAAATTTGTCATAGGCATCCCGCTTGGCCATGCGTGTTGGTGATCGCAGCGGATGTGAATTGAACATAGAATACACTGCTGCCCATCGCCTAGTTTCGATCCCTTAGTCGCCTTCTACAACATCCACGAGAAGAGCGGGAGTGGTGACAGACTCAGAAACCAATGCGCAGCGAAAATCGCTGAATCTAGAATCTACAAATGTTGCGTATAGTGAGCACGAATAAAGGAATTTTGAAAATTCTTACCCTGAGGGAATAAAATAAGTGTTGAAAGTTTGTTTGAATGTATTTTTATTTTGACTATTGCACGAGTAACGCGGATTAATGTTAGTATTACACATATACGCTACGTTTCTTATCAAAACAAGGTATACCCGCGGGAAAGCGCTAGTATATAAGCAAAATTTTGTGTTTTCTATTGTTGAATTGTTATTCAACTGTGCTGTGTATTGTTTAATTATTTTTGTTGACTTAATATCCTCTAGAGTATCTTTTCATAACAATCATATTCTATAACCAGTGGACGATAAAAATGATTCTAACGATACCTCAGCCGCCAAATTATGAAAACTAGTTCAGAAGATATAAGTAAACATAAATTACTCTCAAAATCATAACTCCTTATCGCCCATCGGGGAAAAATGCGTCACAAAAGATGATACGAGTCACTCTTTTAACTTGGCCGACGTCGGACTAAAAAAGATGCATCAACAGTTGATTAACAATCTTATCACGATTGTTTTATAGATCGTAACACGATTAACCTGTGTGAAACGGGGTCAGAGCACTGTTATTTATCTGTCCATAAATTTTGTTAATCCACTTTATGACACTACGATTGCTCATTGTAATGTACGATGTCCTATTTGATGTACGATTGATAATCAAATAATTCTATATTTTTTTATTGAATATCATTATTTTAGTGTTATTTATGTTTAAGAATAGCAAAGGAACTGGTAGACCACTTGTATATTAGTTTCATTCTAGAAGATTTATTGTATCTAAGGCAAAATCCGTGGCCAGAACTAAGATATCAAATTTGTAATTTCTATAAAATTAAACAGTACCAGAGTCGTACTTTCGGTTAAAACGATTGAATGAACAGTTGTATCTAAATAATTTTAATAATTAACAGTGTTTAATATAATATATTTTTATAATTAACTTATAATAATTTTAATAATTAACAATCGTAAACGTATGTAACTTCGCGTTAATTGATTTACAAACTGTAAATCAGAACAATTTCTTTGTGTTTTATCACCTCATCCACTTTCTTTTTGAAGACTTTTGGTATATAATAAGTGAAGATTTTTGGAAATTGCGCGAGAAATAGTTAAAATCAATATAATAATTAAGTCGTCGTTGGAAACATATGTTTCTATTTGTTAGTTTTTGCAACTCGGTAATAACTGAACCCATGTATGAAACAAAAATAATGTAAGTAAATATAAACGCTATAACAAGACGGAAACTGGGCCGGATGGGTAGTATAATATAAAATGAAACGTTGTTTGTTAATTTATTTGTGAATTATTTAACGCCAGATCTACTGGTTTCATTTAGGTCATTTTTTGTAGATAGGCTGTCAATATCTTTAGTCTCGTTCTAGCTTGTTATCATGGTGTATTATGTTGGAATTGAGTAATGCCCAATATTATAATAATTAAGATAACCGTCTTAGCAATATTTTAAATTGTGTATTGCCATATAATTTATAGCAGATCTAAGCGGTATTTGACGGCTAAAGCCATAGTTTACTAGTTATAAATATTACGTAATGACTTAACCAAACTTACCTCATCTTGGGAATACTGTTTTAAATCATCCATATCCAAATTCGGTAGAGACGGCATTGAGATCGAGTTTCTTCTCAAACCTATCTTCCTCTGCTCCTGGGCTTCTTTCTCCATCATTATCAAGTCACTGGACTCCACTGCTCCAAAGGCTTTTGATGTACTTGGCGTTCCATCAGAGATGTCAGTAGATTGCGTGCTAGGACTCGTAGGTTTGGAGGACTTAGAAGACTCAGGATCCAATGTAATGTAAAGTGTTCCCTCAGGAGTGTCTACGACTATTGTATCGCTGTTCGGACTGTGTATCGCTCCCAAATCTCCAACATGAAGTTTTATATCTTTACCTTTGTTTCTTTCTTTTGTTTCGGGTGCATTGGGTTGGGTTACATCTTCAAGTCCTGCTTCAACATCTTTAATCCGTTTGGGTCGGATCGGTTCGTCGGCTCTCACGTGTTGGAGTTCGACGAATTCGTCAACGTAAGGAATTGTTGTGTTCGTTCGGAGCTCCGGTGAGTTCAGCCCTTTTGCTGCTACGGAAGGCGTGTCTTTGTCTTCCATCGCGTGCCTATCGCATAGTCGTAACCTGAAATTGAAAAAGGAAAACCTTAAGATCAATAAATTTAAATGATATTTTTATATTCAAAGAAGATTATTTACATAATTGTTTTTGAATGTCATTAAACTACCATCGACTTTTAAGGTGCTTTATTTATTACAAGGCACTTGCACAGATTGTAACCGATCTACCATGGAAAACGACGGACGTAGTCTGAAATTGGAATCTGGTGGCAAAAATTTACCCACATCCGTGTTTGGTCATGTTAAGTCATGGTTATTATTGTAAGGCCTATTTGTTCATTTTACCTACTATTAAACCTTTACCTGCATGCTTATTTCTTTTTTTTTAACATGAAAAACCTTCACGCCATGTTAATCTGCTTTTTCTATACGGGTAATTTTTGACAATTTTGTAATCCAATTTTTATTTATCCTACATTTTCCATATTTTTCAAATATTTATTCACACACATGATCGATGCCGCTGATTACAAGAGGGCTGATTCATATCTCGCACAGAGAATTGCGGTCGCTATTCAACCCGGGAATACTTTAAATAAAAAAAAAGTAGGAAATGCCATTTTCAGCCGTGTCTATGACAAGTGAACATAATAAAATTTTAACATCAGAATATTTTATAGCGGAATTCATACATTTCATTAGGTAGAGTATATTCATGATTAACGAGTTTTGATTGCCGATATTTCGAACCTGTTGCATGGCTCGTGGTCACAGCTAAACTAACCTTTACCAAATGTCGTTAGTCCTGCATGCCTATAATATTCCCGGTAAAATAAAAAAACGTTAATCGTGAGTACATAATAAAATAATAACATCTACTTTACATGTGTTTAACCGTTTTCTTTAACATACACTTTATATAGTGTTGGTGCGTAGTTCGTAGTTAACGTGTGCCTTAAAAGTCATTGTCATCGGTACCATCTTGAAACATAACGTAAATTAATCAAATATTATTTGTACATAATATATGATGTACAGTTACAATATGATTACAATGATGAGACATTTCATGTAAATGTGATTAACAACTTAGATTTTAAAAGTTTTTTTGACTTTAAAAACCTATTATTACTTAATGTTTTTAATTAATTCTCTATCTGTTTTATCCACGTGATGCACCCCGGTCTGACGCATTCCATATTCGATTCTCGGTCAAAAAGACATCTGAATGATGAATTAGAATTTCTGTTATGAGTCTGGGTGCTTATGTACTTGTCCTTGTTTGACAAATACAAGGACCCGGACACTAATATTCCTCATATTAAGAGGGCACTCGTGACATCTTAATGTGAGGAATCTTAATGTGAGTCTATGGCTAATGCGTATAAAAGTCGGTTAAGATTTACCTAAAGGGATGTACTTTTTGTCGTGAATCCATGTTTAGTTGGTCATAGAAAACGTAGGCGTCCAAATGTCCTAAAATGTACAATAATTGACTAGTTTTATTCGAACTTTACGCCCAAATATATATTTGCTGCAATTTCATCTATTCACCTACGCTGAGGGAAACTATGTATAATCGCGAATAGACGTGACAGACTTATTTAATATAGAACAGGTCTTCTATGTTAACCTAAAGAAAAGGCAGATGGAAATCTGATGGAAAGCAGTCACCGTCGCCTGGACATTTGCAATACTAGAGGAGTCGCAAACCTCGCCCACAGTGTCCCACACAACGGTGACCGTTTAGCATCAGATGGACTGACTGCTACACGCATACACAGGCACTCTATGAAACGGCCATCACAATTTTCAAGAAAACAATGCGATCTATTAACTTAATTTATAATATCAGTTACATTATTTAGAAGGAGAGCCGAGAGATTGTTCCCACATTCCTCATATTAAAGGAGGAATGGAAAGGAATTTTAAGAGGAAAATCGTGGGTTTTTCCCGTCGGATTTTGTCCCGGTCAACGTTAACTTTGACATACATGTATCTAAATACCCTATAATGAAAGAAAGTTGACTTGGTAACAGATATCTATGGGACAACGACCACTTACAAGGTTAGTTCTAAGCTCGTTTGAATCACAAAGCTACGAAACGACCATAACTCCCCCCTAATCTTTTTAAACACGACAATATTGTGCATACCAAGGAATTAACGTTTGCGCAAACCGAGGACAGTGGATACTAACGTCATCAGTTTGTTTAGTACTTAGCTACCGTTTGTCAAAATACTTTGGAGATAATGCGAATTAGTAATAATAATGTCAACAGTAGCACGTGATATTTTGTTTGGTACATAACAACGCATTACATTAATTTTAAAGGTAGTTTGACCGGATGGTTTTATGTGAGGAGAGTAGCAAACGAGCATGCATAATTTGTATGTAATGTTTATCGGTGGCAGATAAATAACTGCCACCCACAGACAACTATATTATGCAATCTTAAACAAGGCTCAAATCCTGTTTAGGAACTAGTGTCGCCCTGTTCCAGAAAACTTTCAATTTCAGGTATTATATGTCAAGGTGAGAGAACTATAGTTCGACTGGGAAGGTACAGCGCCGCCCTCATAATCCGCCCTAAAGTATTTCTTATGTTTAGGTTGGAGAGGTGCGGTTGCCGGCTGCACTTCGAAGCGTAGTGACCATCTTAATTGTCAGGAGTAGTATCATATCTACATTCGAGCTCAGATAGGATATTAGTCGTATTTGTGCTTGTACGTGGATGTCTATGGGCTGCTATACTTAACATCAGGTGGTTTGCATGCTCTTTTGCTGCTCTTCTCACAAATTAAAAATGCAATTATTATAAATTTCATGTATTAAAAATTTATCTTTGAATTTGTAAATACATATTGTAAATCGTAAAAAAGCAGTCATGTAATTGGAAAAAATATATATTTAGCTGAGACGTAAAACGTCGTCATTGAAATAAGTGTTATTAATAAACTATAATATTATGCACATATCAAAATCACATTATAAACATATTTTGCGTATAAATTCAATACTTGACCGCAAAAACAGCTTGACACGGCTGAACCAATGTTGATCATCTCCCCACAATCATGGCGTGAGTATGATAGCTAGAGGTTACTTTTTTGGGATTTTTTTTTCTGTGACATTGATCCCCAATATCAGGCAGATATAATCTATCTTCTGTTACCGTGCTACCTCGTTTGCTACTTTATCTAACAGTCATAAAGGTGGGAGACCTACATAGATGCGTTGCTACTCCTGAGGACTAAGATGTTCGCCTCGCTACTACACTTTGAATTGCACCTTTCCAACCGAAACACATGTAGTGCTTTACGTCGGATTACCGGGGCAGCGGTGGTACTTCCCCGGTCGAACATACATATGTTCCAGCTCAGATAGGATTTCAGTCGTGTTTGTAGTTGTACGTGGATGTCTATGGGCTGCGATTACTTAACATCATTTTAACAAATTATAATTATTTTTATATGGTCAGTGACTTTTTCATGTGAGATACGTAGCAAACGAGCATGCAAACCACCTGATGTTAAGTAGTCGCAGCCCATAGACATCCAAGTACAAACACGACCGTAATCCTATCTGAGCTCGAACGTAGATACGTTGCTACTCCTGAGGACTAAGATCGCTTCGCTTAAAAATGTAGCTGACACCGCACTTCTCTAACCGAAACACATGTAATGCTTTACGGCGGATTATAAGGGCAACTTAGGACCGAATTATGAGGAGATATTATTCTAAGTATAGCCAAAGTCTAAGCGATCGAACATAAGTCAATCCTGACGCCCAATTTGTATGTTAATAAAATTAAAAATGTATATATTTACCTGGTTCCATTGTTAATCAAAACACGACCACGTAATATATGAAGACTAACACAAGTATTATCGCCAATACAGAATAAATTATGTAGTCCATATAAAATATACACCAAAAGCATTTTACTTTCTCGCTAGAGAGTCCTGATTCACAATCAAACTTCATTTCTTATCACTGATCCACACGAGAGTAATTTTATTTTAATAAACTATACTGACTTGAACATTCGCGAGTACTGGTTATAATTTTATGATAATTATTATAAATGCGTATATTATTTCCTCTAACGTTTCCTTATTAAAGTTATAATGATTAACATACTTTAACTAGCTGTGCCCGTGACTTTGTTTATATTAGCTGCCTTTTTATATCCGCCGGCTTTTTTCTCCCGGTCAACCTGAACCAACAGGCGCTCAAAGCCGATGTACTGATTTTACACTGTACTCTTGACGTTCGTTAAGTTTATGTAAATATCTTACAATGAAATAAAATATTTGACTTTGAATTTGAATTTGACACAGCTGGGTATGTATCTCGCTCCATGAATGGGGCAGCCCTGGAGCACACTCCACCACGCAGCTCCAATGCCTACGGGTAGTGACTTGAGGTGACGGCTAAGCGTCCATATCTTCACGGCGTGTGATCGTGACCGATTTACAAAATTAAGCCACGTTGAGCGCGGTCAGAATCTGGATGGGTGACCATCAGAGATTTCTCATGCATGTTCTACTTTGCAGAGCATGTTGAGCTGTTTTTCCCTGTTGTAAGTTTCACAATAGCAGTCGTTTAGTCTTGTTTAGCTTTATACACAGTTTAGAAGCTAAGTGATATGACCCAGGTCTTTCACTATGAATCTGTGCTGGGGCAGTGTGGTGGAGACTGCTCCACGCTTCCAATTACAAGGGAAACCCACGCCAGCAAATGCCTTTTTAATAAAAATATCATAATATATGTTAAGAAACTTAATAAGCAGTACTAACATACAAGATAAAAGTTTAACCTGTGTTTTTCAACGCAAAAACATGTAATTTTAATAAATACCTTTATTACGTAACTCCACATAACTTAACTTTACTATGAGGCACTGATATTACTACTGAAGTGAATTAAAACTCATTAATTATATTTAAAGAAATTTATAAGCACAAGTATCTGGATTCCTTAAGTCACGATCAATTCAATACGATCTCAATCAATCAGTGGTCTTTAAAGATAATAATAATTACAGCGGATGATAATTACTTTTGCTGATTACTCAGAGTGTAATGATCACTGCGTTATACTAGCGTGTGCCTCTGACATCGCTTGCAAATGAAAAACAAATCAAAATACTTTTATTCAAAGTAGATTCTATTAGTAGAATTTAGATTTGAACGTCATTAAACTACCACCGACTCGTAAGGTGTTTCTTTTTGGAGAAGGCGGCGAAAGAATAAAACTCGCATCTCTTACGTCTTTGAAAATGTCAGTAAGCCTGATTCAGATAACTAATAATAAACTAAGTTCAACCGGAGAAATACAACCGCCGCCATGCATGTGAGCTGCCATATGTTGATCCAGCGCGTGGACATCTACAAACGTGCAAAGTCACACATAGTCGTCGCTATTCGTAAAGACTAACATACAGCCTCAAACAAGACTGGAATCCTATTTAGACTCACGTAGATGCGTCGCTACTCCTGAGGACTAACGTGCGCCCTCAAACAGGACTGGAATCCTATTTAGCCCCACGTGGTCGTCACTACTCCTGATTAAGATGGTCGTTACTTAGTAAAGTACCGATCTATGCAAGACAAAGACTCTGGACTGCCCTTGTATGACGCAACGCTCACATGGACCGAAATCATAGGACCATAACGTCAGTAATTAACAAAGTAATGTCATAATTGAGTTACGATCGAATTGTTGCTACACGTTAGAAATATGTGAAATATTTATGGCTGAGTACTTGAAGATTTTTGTAATAAATCTTTAACATTTGCATATATTTTTACTATGTAACGGGTACTCACGATTTTTGAATTTAGATTTTTGTTTTTTTTTATGTGAGAAGAGCACCAAAGGAGCATGCAAACCACCTGATGGTAAGTAGTCTCAGCCCATAGATATCCATGGACAATCATAAATTTGACTGAAATCCTATCTGAGCTCGAACATAAATGCGATGCTACTCCTGAGGACTAAGATGGTCGCCTCGTCTTGAAAGTGTGGCCGGCAACCACACCTCTCCAACCGAAACACAAGTAACGCTTTACGGCAGGTTATCAGGGCGGTGGTACCTACCCGGTCTAACTATAGTTCTTCCACCTTTAAAAAGATTGATTACCGATATTTCGAACGGATACGCAGTAAAATGTATAAACTCCATCACTAAATTGTAAAGTTGTAGAGCTTCATTATATGCAGATGACAGTGGAAAGATTCTGACATAAACGATTAGCTGTCTCGTGTGCTCACCATCTTTCTAAAGTTGTACTGTACAATGTTTATTTATCAAAGATTGATTTAAAAAGAGTGCCGAGATTTTTTTCCGTCGGCTTTTTTTCCCCGCTCAACGATAGCCAACATGGCGCTCAAAGCCGCAAGCTAAAATTTTTGAATTTGTATTATGCGAAGTTTAATGAGAGCTGGCGGTGTGTCGGTAGGGTTTTCCAAGTACGGGTAAAGCTGCGGGGCACAGCTAGTCAATTTGCTATAGTGTGACATCTTGAAAAACTCGATTTACAGGACACGATTTTCAAACTTTCGATCGATGTTATTTTTGAAGTACAGCACGTGACAATGTTGAAGCATGTTTTAGGTCAACTAATATTGCAATAATTTATGCAAAAATATTGTAATTGTTTAACAAATACACTAAATAATCCCGTTTTAATTTAAAAACTGTATACAGACAGTCCTCTACTTACGTCGTTTCAAGTTACGTCGAACATTGTTTTGACACCATTCCTCAAACATATGTACATCAATTGTTTCGATTTCCGGCATACGAGAATTCATTTGTCGCGAGTAGAATTGATAGAATTGATATAGAGGACAGAGGTATAAAAATATTTCTCGATTTACGTCTCGTATTTCGAAAACCTAACATGCCGTAAGTACGAGGACTGCCTGTATCTCGAAATGTCACACCATCGTCGCAAATGAACAGTATGCACGAAATCATCTAAAGCAAGATAAACTAAGATATTAATTACAGACACTGGCTCTTGACATTGGACTTTAGAACTTGAGACTTAACGTCAAAATCTTCATTGTTAACTATCAAGCTATACTATAAATCTATCGTGTAGGATTGATATTTTTGGTTAGGAAAACTATAGTAACATTTCATTTCACAATCTTATAAGCACACTGAATTGTAAATTGTAATAGTAACAATATATCGCTTCTTTGCTTCAATAACGTATTATTTTAAAAAACACAATTTTAAAGTAGAGCATTTTTTACTTACAAAAAATTATTTTACTTAATTGTGTATTTTTTTACGTTTATTGTAGATTACGTACA
>DWON01000428.1:0-33870 GCA_018251015.1 Phocides pigmalion okeechobee | reverse complement strand
AATGGTGTTTTTTTCTCATTTTGACTCCATATATATGTCCAGATATAAGTATACTTGCAGAAGATTCTGTTTAAAAAGAATTCCTTTTAAAACCCTGAGAACAGTATATTAATTGAATAATATTCAAGGTTGATATTCGATAATATTTTTTTTAATAAAATATAGGTAATCAAATTATTTATTCAAGTATCAAAACATTTTTATCCATACTTGTCTTCTAATATTCAGTATTACCATGATCAATTTTATAAATTCTACTGTTGTCAGTTCATTGCAGAGTTATCTTGGGACTACTATATTAAAGATAATAAAAAAGCTTCTAATAATAAATAAAAAAAATTGCTTTGAATGAAATGGAACATATAGAATTAAATCAAACTATTTTAAAAAATAATTACAATGGGTCAAAAAATGTTTCATGTTTTTTCAATACATAGTTTAAAAACATCGATGGTTTTATCAATGTTTGTACACTTTCAATATTCTTCAATTATCCTTTTTAATTGAAATTAACCAGTGATGATGACTATATTTTGATTAGTGATGTTTGCAGAAATGCAATTTAACTATTTTTATAATATATATTGATTGTATGGTCAAGATAGTTAACCTACTAACCAGACCATTGTCTAGCTCACTCAGCAAGAGTGTCATTTTTTTAAATAGATTCGATGTTTTTATTTAATAAATATCGAAGCATTTAATAGAATAAACATTTGTTAAACAATTGAATCAATCCGATGCATCGTATAGTAAATATCGAATCGACTAGATGTATCTTCCGACTCCTTAGTAAAATCCCTAGCTGTCACTGTCACTTACAACAATAGACAAAGTAAAGTCAAAACAACCCGATTCGATTTTTAAAATTAACGGTTATGAAATACCGGGCCGCTGATCGAAGTATTCAGACAAATCGTATAGCGTTAATGGTAAAAGAATAACAATATAATGTCGTTAATTGTGTAAATTTAGTGTTGGTAATATGGAACCGTCAAAAGAAGCGATTGCGGTGAGAATCACGCGACTTAATCGCCAGATAATCGGTAAAGTAACCAGTGCGACAACTAAACTAAATAAAAAAACGATAGACCGTGAAGCATTGTTAGATGCTTTAACTGTTTTATACGATGAGTGTAACGAAGATCCAGTTAAAAAGTGTGATGAACTCGTTCGAGCTTTCGTTGATAAATGTAAGTTAAATTTTGTAAAACACTTTGTAAAACTATTTGAAAGCTAATATTGTTTGACCGGGTGATAGCACCGCCGCCCTCATAATTACCCCTGAAGAATCCCTGTGTCTCGCTTGGAGAGGCGTAGTAACTGGCTATCTACAATTTCAAGTTAAGCTTACGAATGGCAACGCTAGATGCGTGCGAATTCCCGTATGATTTCAGTTTGGTGTTAAGGTCCAACGTGAAGGTCAGAGGGCTGCATCATTTTAACATCAGGTCGAAGTCATGCTCTTTTGCCACTCTTTTAATATAACAATACAATATGTATGTATGCAATATGGTCCAAAAATTTATTGTTTAGAATTGCTTGTGAGTGAATGTGGAATGTGTGAATGAAGATGGAAAAAGCAGAAGGCAGCTGAGACGGAAACACTTTAATTTGGTTTGTTAATTATCTTATACTTTTTGGTAAATATAATAAGGAGCATTTTGAGTGTTAACCAGTTATCGCAATAGTCTATGAGTGGAGGATCTCCATGCAGAACATTATATGATTTGTAGAACAGCTGTGTATTCATAGATGCTAAAAAATACAATAGTTATGTGAATTGTTGGCACATCTCCAGTCTTTACAAAATTTCTTTATATATTTTTTGAAACCCACAATAGCAATATTGAAATAAAATGATATAATTAAACTGTTTATTTTTTATTAAATGTTACAGATCGTAGCACATTGGCAGAACTTCGTAGAGCTCGAGTCTGTCTGTCCGATTTTGATGTCATACAAACCATAGGCCGGGGACATTTTGGGGAAGTACATGTAAGTTTCTTAAATTAAAAAAATTAATGTTAATATGCTAGTTTATTCTATTGTACTAATTTTCTAATGTGGTTGTAACAAAGATAGTTTTATAACTTGTATAAATTGTTCATATGCTATCAATATATTAGTAAAATATGATTTTCAAAATTTCAGAAAATGGTTTGTTTATAATGTGATGGCTATATACATATAAATATCCCATCATTGAGTATTTGTAATGCATAGTATAGAAGTTTTTTTATACTCTGCAAATTATGCATTTGAGAACATTTTTTGTATTGCACCAGTTTTTAAACTACAGATTTCACATGTCTGTGATGAGTCAAAAATAATAATAAATTGAAGTTAAAGATGCTTTGATATCTAATAAACATTTGGTTCTGTAATTTTATTTTGTGCTTCAACTTATTTTGTTCCTAAGACATTTAATTAAATAATTTAATGTATGTCTACTAACAATACTAACATACGTTGATAAGCACTATTGTTACTAACACATAACAAAATATGGATTTATCAAATCTGAAATAAATGTTATTATTATATTATTAATTATCTATTTAGATGGTACGTGAGAAGCAAACGGGTGATGTTTATGCATTGAAGAGTGTACGAAAAGAGCAGGCACGGAGGAGGGTAGCTGGTGCAGAAGACGAGCGCGATATACTAGCCAATGCCAATGGGCCTTGGATACCACACTTGCAATATGCATTTCAGGTACTCAACTCAAACATCTGTTTATAAATATTTTGTTAGGTACTCAACTATCTGGTTATAAATATTTTGTCAGGTATTCAACCAATGGGCTGTAAATATTACAAATATTATTATTTTTGTAAACAAATTCATAAAACAATTCATGGTAGTTCAAAACACAGTGCAAATTTGTATTGGTACAGATATGACAAGATTCATTGTATATTTTTGTGCTCCATCCTGCTATACTATGTTCATTGACACTTAAATATATATAAATTACAGCAAAATAGGCTAATCTTGTAAGAGCAACACAGTTTATTATGAACTACATAACCAAATAAACCATATATCATTCCAACAGGATAGCAGTATGTTATACCTCGTGATGGAGTTGTGCAGTGGTGGGGACCTAGCGGGGCTTATGACGCGTCGCAATCATCCCTTGCCGGAACGTGATGCCGCCTTTTACATCGCTGAGATTGCTCACGCATTGAAGGCATTACATGGCATGGGTTATGTGCATAGAGATATCAAACCGCACAATATATTATTGGATAGGTAAGATTACCTTTCATCCTACGTTTACAAATATGAGGTTGACACATGATGCAAGTTATGCATGAAGGAAACTTTCAATTGCACAAACAGTAGTTGATGTTGAATGTTATGCAGATGCGGACACGTGAAGCTGGGCGACTTCGGGTCCTGCGCCCGGCTGGCGGAGGCCGCAGGGAGTACGGCGGGGGGGGGGGGCGCGATGGGCGCGGCGGGGGGCACGCCCGACTACGTGGCGCCCGAGCTGCTAGCGGCCGCCGCCTGCGCCGCCGACCACGCTGTGTGTTTCCAATGCTGCCGCGCAGTGACCACTGTGACCACCGCCATTGTGGGTTCGCGCTGACGCTTCGCTTACATCGCTTCCACTCTCACACCACTTAAAATTATTAAATAAATTATCCCCTTTGACTATCTGTAAGAAATTTTAATAGTTTGTTTTATTAGTATTTTAAGAGAGATAAAGTAGTCTAACAGAACCATATAAATGGGGATTAAAGACAGCTTTAAGATAGCAAGCAATTGCAATTAGATAGAAAATATCAATGCACTTAAAAATTTGAATAAATTTATCACTAAAAAATACATAATTAACTTATTTTTATTTTTATTATGACCAAGAACATTTAATCATGGTTATAAAATAGGATAAAAATACTTCCCAGGTACTGCCAGTAACATAATAATAGCACTGTAAGCCACTACTCGCACGGCATTTCACAGATACTGTTGCACGTTACCACAGTTCAGTTCACTGTAGTCTAAAAAATTGATTTGGTTTCTTCCTGAATGATCTCAATTATTAACAGATGTGGATGCAGTTATTAACAAATTTTTAATACTAAATATCAGTAGAGGTAGTTTTGGTATAGTAATAACTAAAACTTGGTGAGCGGAATTACAAATTATAATAAGTCTGTAATCATTTTGCATGAAAAATTGTATTATCATTAAAAATCAATGATATGTCGTTAAAAACATTAATGTATGAGGTTATATATATATGTCTTAGTCGTATTACAATATGCCTCAAGTACCATCCAAATTGTCAAAATATTATACAATACAATAAAGATCCATAAAAACTCATGAAGCATTTGCATATCTATGGAATATTGCAATAACTGTTCTTGACTTGATGAAATTGACTTTCAGTCCGCTTGCGATTACTGGTCGCTCGGAGTCGTTGCATTCGAGTTGGTAACTCTCAGCAGGCCGTTTTCTTCTGGAGATGACGATTCGCTGGCACAAATTTTAAGCAACATACAAAAGTAAGTCATAACATCAACTGGTAGTACTTAACTATATAGTGCTCACATGGATAATAACTTTTGTAAACAATCAATAAAGTTCGCAATGTCAGGCATAGTTGAAAGTAAGTGGAGTTATTGCTAGTGGCAAACATTTTATCTTTGGTTTTATGCATCAGATGGCACATTATGAACCTGGATGGCGTTGATAGATAGCCGTTGCAACACCTGGCTGGAAGCTATATTGTTGGTTCTTTTGAAATAAAATTGGTGCTAAAGCTCATTTGAATGATTCACTCAAAGATCTTGTGTAGTATGACCTGTCTACTGACTTCGTCAAGCTTAATGACTTATTACATTTGGGCTTATTGACTTGGGTGTCATTTAGTTAACCATTCACTCGGTATGACTTTGTGTGTTATATAAATTATACTTGTGACTACAGACAATGAATCTTTTATTAAACATTTAGCAGACCCTTTGATTTTAAAGTAATATTATCGCGGAGTTTATACATTTTTACAATATTTGGGGAACTCACGATTAACGAGGTTCCGCCGTGATCACGAGCCATGCAACTGGTTCGAAATATTGGCAAACAAAAATCAAAATATCTTTAATCGTGATTACTCTGTTTATAGTAAAAATGTAGACTTAGTTTGACTCATATTAATAATTTGTTAAAGGTACGAGCGCGATCCGAATTCGGAGCCGCCCTTCGACCCCCTGCCGCACGGCCCATCTCGCGAGTGGCGCTCGCTGGTGGCGGGGCTGCTGCGCGTGCAGCCCGCCAAGCGGTACAACTACCTCGACACGCTGCAGCATGCGGCAATGCAGCATCTACATATTCATAATATTCGCGATCAGGTTATTTATTTTTTACTTTGCCCAATATTCATTTTATCATGTACAATATTGTGAACACAACTATTTAGTCTCATAAGCAAACGCGATCTTCTTGTTGAAGGGCAATATCCTTAAGACATTCTTTGAGCAGAAGAGTAACATGTATAAAAAGTAGGTAGACCTGCATCATTTTAAATTGTACCAGAACATTAGTGAACGTAATGATTGTAAGTTACGTAACAAAACTTAAGTAAACGTAACATAGATTTGACATCAGTATATATATTGTATATCATATATACATTATCAAATAAATGGTTGGTCCAGGCGCCTCCGTGGGTGCCGCTGGTGCGCGGCGCGGAGGACACGGCCTTCTTGCCCGCCCCGCCGCGCGCCGCTCCGCCGCCGTCCGCCGCGCCCTTCCGCACGCGCGCTCCCTTCGCTGGCCAACTGCCCTTTGTCGGTAAGTTTACTTGATACTGAATATGTTCGCCGTACATGTTTTCAGTCATATCTGCTGTAGCTTAGTTTCAATTTGTCCCATTAGGTCTGCGCCTCGAATCGTGAAACCATCGTGGACTCAAGCATGCAGATTTCCCATACTTGAGTTTTCTGTACCATTTTTAACAAAATTTTCTATGCATATATTTTAAGTTTACGATTAGAGTTAAATTCATTTAGATTTGTTCAGTTTAATATTGTGTTTGTTTTGTCTCAGGGTATTCATATGTGGCTCCGGATGAAAATGAAGACAGTAGCGGCGGTTTTAACACAACTCATGATTGCACCGCTATTGACTTGGCTACTTTCAAGTAAGTATTTCGAGAACTCCCTGAATAACGGCTAATACTAGATTGTAGTACATAGGTCAAATACAGCAAGAAATAAAATCCGTAACAAATTTTACGACCACTCTGAAGATTTTGTGGGCCTATATTTGCACATGTTAAAACTTGTACGAATAAAGCATGTAACCTGGGAGTCGTAAACTTAGGTACACCTAATACAATTTTGTAATGCTATACTTGCTAATATAATCGTAATTTATAATAGTTTTATTCATGTGAATGTTTATATTTTACAATTATTAATTTTAGATTAGGTGTATTTCCCATCATTTAATATTTCATGACATCTATTAACCTGAAGGTTCGTTGTGAAGATTTAGCGTGCAGGAAATAGTCTCACTTTTGTTTATTTTTATTGTTATACTATGAAACCCAGGTCAGCGGAGAAGTTGGCGGCGATGCGCGGTCGTGAGATATGCTCGCTGCAGAACAAGCTGGCGGCGGCCGAGGCGGCGGGCGGCGCGGCGGCCGAGCGCGCGCGCCGCGACGCCGACGCCGACGCCGAGCGCATGCGCGCGCGCCTGCAGGCTGACATCACTGCGCTTACGCTGCAGAACAAGTATGTGACACGACACATTTCATCCACACTTAGACCTCAATCAACTCTCCTTGTCGAACCACTCGTTCTCATCTGCATTTGTTTATTTCTTAACATAATTCCTTACTTAAATTTTGAATGGTAATTGCTCTGCTACTACGCATCGTGGTTTAATGCTAGCTGTATAGCAAAACTTTTCTCTATTCTAGTAGAAACAAAAAAAAAAACCTGATTTATAATTGCAGAGTCAAAAATACCAATATAAAAAATATAATTCTCTTTAGTTTTATAATATTAGCGTATAAGATTAGTTTTTGAATTATTTGTTCCATAAAAGGGGGAGATATTTAGTATTTGGTTTGGTGACGCTTTGTTAATGAATAGTGTACGCGAGTTTGAAATAACGTCTAAAAATACTGTAAATACTTATTTTCAGACGTCTCGAGCGTCAAGTAGAAGTAGAAAAAGAAGAGCGCATGGCTTTGCAACGTACCAACCAAGAGCTTAGCACGAACATAGCGGAAAGAAACAGCGCGGAGGTGCGCGCAGTTCAAGCGCAAGCCGCTGAGCTGCAAGCGGAAAAAGCGCTGCTTCGCGAGCAGCTCTCCCGCCTCGAGTCCCGCGTGGCCGAGCTGCAAGCGGAGTGCTCCAGCGCTTTGGCCGCGGCGGACTCGGCCAGAGCACAACACAAACACTATAAGGTATTTACCAAATGTATAGTCACCGAATATTAAATCTCAAAAATATGTATGTGTCTAATTCATTTTACAATTTAAATTAAGTAACCGAAAACATCATAAATTATAGAAAAAAAACGGTGTAAAAATATTAATTTATCATCAGGACATAGTACAGCAAGCCCAAGATTTACGACATAGATGGCTTACGGAAATTAATGTGAAACCGATTGTGAGTGATCTAGCAGAATGTTTTGGTATAGGAGTAGTTTTGGAGTAGTGTAGCATTAATAAAATTTATAACATGCATGATATAACAAAAGTTTGTCTATTTTACACTTGTAATTACATATATTTATATACACGTATATTTTGTCAGGTAGTTCTTTCAAAAGCAAATATGACTATTGGTATAGTTCATTTGTTGTTGTTTTGTCATGTAGTACTTAGGAAATATAGAAGTATAGGTATTTGGTAGAAGTATTTGTATTATCATTAGACTTTTTTAATTTAATATTTTTTGTTTTAAGCATGTAGCCTCCAATTTACCCGTTAATAATGGTGTAAATTACAACGTTAATATATATTTTTCTACAGCAAATATAAAAATAATCGACAAAAGTTATAAATTTGTTTATAAAACGCTTTTGAGGTCACTTTTTATAGATATCAAAAGGACAAATAAGGGCACTACAATGGCAATATGCACTTACCAACTCAAACAGCATTTACGTAATGTTTTAAAAAGTAGCAACATAACAATTTCTGGTAGGACTCCTGTTTTAGTAACCACGGGTGGCAGTGAGAACTTGTCATCCAATGGGCAGCATGCTCATTTGCATCTTTCAGTACATAAAAAACTTCATTTTTTATTATAAAAGAGTAACAAATGGACATGCAGGCCACCTAATGTTACGTGGTCACTGCAGCCTGTCAATAACCACATCCAGTCTCAAATAGGACAGAAGTTCTGTTTAAGAATGGATGTGGATGCGTTTCTACTTTTGAGGATAAAGATGGTAGCCTCCAACAATGTGTATCCGACAACCACACCTCCCCAACCGAAACAGAATACATGAAGAACATGTTGCTTGACGGCGGGTTGATGAGGGTGGCGGCTAACTGCTCTACTACCTTCAAAAACATCATACAGGATACGATAGCAAAGGAGCGTGCCCTGCGTCGCCAAACGATGAGCGGCAGTGAGTCGGAGAGCGCGCGCGTGGCGGCCGCCGAGGCGCTCGTGGCCGGCGAGACGCGCGCGCGCCAGCTCGCCGACGCCAAGCTGGCCGAGCTGCACGAGCACGTGCAGGACCTCAAGACGCAGTTGAATGCTGCACAGGTAATATTTGAACATTACGTGGGCATTTGATGATATCGCAACGTTTGCTGATGTTTTGCTGAACGTTCGCAAATGTTTTGCTGCATTAATAATTTTATCATAATTGATTATTAAAATAACTTGATAATTTAAAAGTCCTCAGTTTCTTAGATTCATGTACGGTCTTTAGTGGGATTTAGTTCAGTCATTGGCTACAACAAGCACTTGTGACACTCAATGACGCACTTGTGACGCACACAATGTTACGTGACTTGCATACTTGTTTGCTGCACATAAAACGTAAGAGAAACTTTTTCGTGAAGACTGGATTAACTATCATGACGAATATTTTGTTCTGTTTGTCATGAAAAATTTAAACTTTAGGAAAGCATAGCTGACAAGCAACAGCAGGTGGACGCGGCCAACCAGCAGCTGGGTGAAGCGCAGGCGCAGCTCGCACAGGAGCGAGTGCGGGTCGCCGCTTTGGACGCCCACGTACAGGTATGTAGATACATATGTAATTAGACATACATTAAAACTGATTGCGGCGCTCATATATTAGATCGGGAGAGCTAGAGGCGGCATTAAACTGGAGCTGTATTCTCTAGAATGGCAATGCACGGACTATTAACTGAAATATTGTATTTTATTGCCTCCAGTCTTGTAGTGCGACCTAACGACAGTTCATCATCCATACAGCAGCAAGCGCGTGGCGCCAAGTAAGACACAGCAGTATTGTACGCCGCAGGGAAGGTGTTAAGTGTTGTAAATACATGAAATGAAATAAAATAAAATTAGAATTTTCTACTTACAATCTCGTTGTTAGTGTCAAATATGTAATCTGTGGTTAAACTGTGAAAGTAGATATTGTTGCTATTTGTGAGGCATGGTATGAGGCACGATACCTATCGTAGAACCATTGTACTATACACGATTCTTTACTCTAGCAACATGATCAGGTCTTGAGCTATCAGACGAAGTCAGAAGTGAAGTATGGAGGCTCAGTATTGGCAATGTGCAGGAGTTGGAGCGGTGCGTGCGCGCGGCGGGGCAGCGCGAGGCGGCGCTGGAGGAGCAGTGCGCGCGCACGGAGTCGCGCCTGCTGCAGCGCCTCGACGCGGCCGAGGCGCGCGCCGCCGCCGCGCTGCACGACGACGCGCGACACCGGGACAAGGTCTCTTTGTCTTCTATCTATTGTATAGCGCCTCTTGTCTTTAGTTTATATTCCGATAGTTGACTTCGAAAAGTCATAATATCAATGGGGCTATGGATAATGTAAGAAATTCCCAGTACTATCGATAGTATTTATCGAAATATGCAACCAATACTTATTCAGCGCAATAAAAATAGATAGTATTGATATTCAACTGCTATTTAATATTATCGATCCTAAAAATACAACACGATAGTATTGATAGTAAGCAGTCTAATAAGCTTTCAGCCTTCTGCAACCTGATGGTTTTGCAAACGTTAAATGTTTTTTATATGTTATAAGTGTAATTTTAACCCTCAGCTAAATAAGTTGAGATTATATTAGACAATATTAATTTCGGAACAATTGTATTGAAACGGGAATGTATAAACGACGCTTAGGTAAAGACCCTGGAACAGCTGGTGCGACAGCTGGAGCGCGACGTGAGCGCGCTGGAGAGCCGCGCGTGCGCAGCGTGCGCCGCCCGCGAGCGCGACGTCGCCAACGCCTCGCAGTCGACGGAGGGCGAGGCGCGCGCCGACTCGCGCAGCGACACCGAGAGCGTGCCCGACGCCGCGCACGTCACGCACGTCAACGCACAGCTCTCCGTGCTCAAGGAGCAGCTTGAAAGGGCTGAAACACAACTGCAGGTACATCTACATTTATATTTATATGTGTACATATATGTGTATACATTAAATAAATATTGGAAAATGTTGTAATATTTATTGCTATCATGTTAGAATCAATTCAGCAACTTTACATTATTTCTTTTTGTTTGTCTTTTTCTTTGCCTGTATCTACTTTAATGCATCACGTGTTCACACCGATGTAACACATAAATTATATTGATATCCAATAATCAAAAAATGTTTTTTATTTGAGCTGCCTTGATATTACTTCAGCATTATTTTCCTCAATGGTTCTTTTACGTTTATAAATTTTGACAGGCACACACACACACACGTTTATACATTTTGACAGGTACACAAATAGTACATAAACAATGGTGTGTAAATAGCTAATAGCGTGTTTATTTTTATTTCAAGGCGCGCACTGAAGAAATCGCTGCACTGCGTCAAGAGGCGAGGGCTGCTAACTTAGCAAGATGGCGCAAGGTACAATATAAAAAATATTACTAGTAATAGTAATATAAGGGCTTTGAGGATTACTTGTAGGACAATCATAATATCTATACTTATAAAAAACATTAAGTACGCTATACTCTGATAGTTAATATTATTGATACAGAGATTACATTGTCTTTTTTTTGCCCGACTTCATGAATGAGCTACTTGATCTATTTGAATAAAATTTAAAAATATTATATCTACGATGCAAAACGTTACACTTCCTAGATATATATATTTATTTTTAACATTAAAATCTCTTAAATTTTGCTTAGCCAGAGCATAAATATTATTGCTACTGTATTTATTTTTCAACAGGAAAAGGAATTCAATGACCTGTCACTGGATTCCAAAGTCACAGCTCGCGACCTCAAGCGCACTGAAGAGCGCGCCGCCTCTCTGTTGGAAGCACGTAAACAAGCCGAAGACAAGGCTTCCAAGTTACAGGCAGAATTAACCACTTTAAAGCCCCAGTATGAACAGAGCAAGGCAGAAACACTCAAATGCAGGGAACAATTTGAAAGACTGCAGAAATCCTACGACATACTGCAGGCTGAAGTTGACAGGTTTGTGATTTTTTGTGAAAAGGTATCCGCACAAGGTAGGTCTTCCACAGAAGCTTTACTCCTCTTGAGGCCTATAAAGGTCTGTTCATATGAACATAATTTTGTCTGGTACTAGTTTTTCTTTCTACTACGTGATAATTAATAAAATTTTAAGTTCTATACACTTAAAGTGACCTACTAAGTCTATGACTAAGCCTAAAAGGTTAGATTATTAAAGTAACACTTAAAACCATCTGTCGCAAAAGACATTTTGAATTAGTTTTCAATTTAATACGAAGGAAGAAGTTGGAGTTTTAAACAGTTCAGAATTATGACTATTGTTTTATTTGAAGATTGGGTTAAATAGTGGCTTTGTCCGTGCGGTGGCAAAGATACACATTTCATAGTCTTGAATCTGTAATTTGAAATGTATTGTTTTATAAAAGACGTTTATTTTAAGTAATTATATTTGCCCATTTGGTACAGTTTCAAGCTAACATAATAAGATAATAAATAGGCTATAACGAGACTAGAGGCAGGTAGGCCTTTGTACAAATTTTGACATATATTCATAGTTTTACAAATACATTTCATTCCTATATAAATTATTTAACCATTATACATGTAACTTCAAAATCTAAACTTTATATTTTATAAGTGTTTGCAAGAGTCTGGATTTATAAATTGTAATAAAAAATTCAGAGATGTCCAAAAGTATGTTATATTTAACGTTTGCCTCGTAATTTCGCTATATTTACCTTTAGTGCTAATGAGTGTCGGTGTGTCAGGTCGCGCAACGACATCAGGAAGCTGCGCAGCGAGCTGCTGTACAGCGAGCGGCGGCGCCTGCACGCCGAGCAGCAGGAGGAGCTGTCGGCCAAGGAGCGCTCGCAGCTGCGCGACGAGCTGCTGCCGCTGCGCGCGCACAACGACGACCTCCTGCAGGTCAGACACAACACTATTTGCGCCATCTCATTTCAATTTAAGGCGACTCTTCACGTTGGCTAATGTATTTGCCAATGTTGTTACCAATGTCTAATGGCCCCCATGTAGACTGGAGTATTGGTCCACATACCGGCGCTAGATCTGTTTGGTGTCGGTTTGTCAACACAGATGAAAGGATTGCGGCCCAGCATTGGCCGACGCGTTGGTAACCCTGTTCTTATAAACAGTTACATAGTAGCGCTATGTAGAGAATAAATAAACCGCAGCTGTTACCACTTTAATGTCTATTGTGAAAATAATAGTCTTTCGTTTTAATTATCAGTATTATTTTTAGTTATAATTATTAGTATCAACGTTCACACATTGACGTGAACTGAAGAAAACTGAACGACTATCCAACGTGTGGACGCCTTCACAAATTCTTGGCTGATATCTTGGTCACGACATTGACGAAGATATTGGCCAACGTGTAGAGCCGATATTACCTATACACATACTATATAGTATAGCATAACTATACAGTAGACAAGCATTCAGGCCGCTTCATGTAAAGTGGCTACTAAACTCCATACACTTCTACATCACGCAAATAGTCTGCTAACCAAATGTGCTGCAAAAAAGAAAAGTTCGGTTTGTTAGTTACAAGCGCTTACAAGCGAGCTGATCATTTTAATCTTCTGGATTAGCAACACTGTCACTTATGGCTTAATTCCTTTAAAGATGTCCGTGATCATAGATTTCTTTTAGATTAGGATATCACCTACTACCACCAATCTACGTTGTAATTTAAGAAAATAATTTATTTTGTTCATGTAATTTTATTTTTCTTTGTTTACACTTTTAGATTAATGTTTATTATCTATTCAGTGCTTGTGTGAGCCTGCTCATTGTTGATATATAGTTATGAACAATAACTGTAAACACTTATTGTGTCTTTCCATTGTTCCTCTGGAAATGGAATTTGTGTTTTGCTCTTGCGATGCGATACCTAGTTTAGATTCAAATGTTCGCTATAACTGGCCAATAGCGTCTGTATGGTGCAAAAATTTATAAAATACGATACGGTAGCGTTCGTTTTTTATACGGACTTTGTAGAAAATCGGAAATAAGTAAAAAAACGTCACATATATTATATTTCAGACGGTGCAAGCATATCATAATATACAATGGGTGCTATGATTTGATTTTATCCCAAAATCCGTAGTCAGTTTCATGGATTGTGGTCACCGCAAAATTGTTACATATTGTATCAGAAAACATATGGAATAAAATGTGTGATGTGAAAATCGTGTGATGGAACCGTCGCACACGTGTGGCGAAGCAAAGGCCAGCGCGGGGGGCAGCAAGCCGTGTCCGTGGCCGAAGCCGGCGCAGCTGCGCGCGCGCACCGCGTGGGGCAAGCGCGTGCGGCTGGCGCTGGCCGCCGACCTGCTGCGGGGCCGCTGCGGCGCCGTTGACGCTGCTCTATCCGCTTTTCACGCACAACTCACCATGGTACACTATGTGTAGTATACTGCGTGAAAGTTTGTTTCAACCGAGAAGGTTATAGTTCGACCGAGAAGGTACCACCGGCGTGAAACAACTCTTGTGTTTTAGTTGGTGACATCCAGGATGAAAGCTGCACTTAGAAACGAGACAACCATTTTAGTCCTCAGGACTAGCGACGTGTGAGCGTACGGATCCAGATCTGTTTGAGGTTGTATGTAGACGATGTTTATGGGCTGAGATACTAAATAACAGATAGCATGCATTCTTGTTTACTACTCTTCTATCATGAAAAAGAAGCTGATTTTGATTGTAATATATTTCTTTCAGAATAATAAGGCACTACAAGAGGCATGCAGCTTGTTGGAAGAGCAGCTCACCGATCTGGAAAAGCTGGCTGATTTTCATGAACTTAAGAACAAAGACCTGGAGGTTTGATGTCAATTTTAATTAATTTAAAATATGTAACAATAATTCTATAAGTTATAAATCTTTCATCTTGGTCTTTGTTTTATTTGTATATAGAGTGAGTTGCAACGCGTCCGGTCGGAGTTGGAGGAGTGCAGGGAAAAGTTAACGGGTGCGGAGCGCTGCGGGGCGGAGCGCGCGGCTGCCGCGGCACTCGCCGAGCAGCGCGCCGCCGCCCTGCAGGACCAGCTCGCGAAGGCCAACACGCAGCTCGACTTGCTTCAGGTTTATATATTAATATAGAATATAGGCCACCAGCTGAGCTAAGTGCGGGGATTGATAGAATTCGCACCTTTATGTAGAGCTATCAATTTATAGAAAATTACGTAAGTTTCCTCGTTTTGTTTTCTTTTTCTTTTAAATAGTTTATTTCTAATACTCAAATGCCCTTTGAGAAATATCTCTTAAGATAGAGATAGAGAGAGGAATCTGGGATTAGAATTTCGGACTACCCGTGCAAGAGGCCGGCATGTTAATCTTTAGTATATCACGTGCAATATGTAATTAATAATTAGCTAACGTGGCAGGAGCGCGTGGACAGCCGCGAGTCGCTGGTGGCGGAGCTGGAAGCGCGCGCGGCGGCGCTGGGCGGCGCTCTGGCGGCGCGCGAGGCGGCGCTGGGCGGCGCGGCGCGGCGCGTGCGCGAGCTGCAGGAGGAGTGCGCCGCGCTGCGTACGCGCGCGCAGCACCATCACGCGCACGCACTCAGCCTGCAGGCCAGCCTCGCCGACGCGCAGGTCCGTGCCCCAGCTAATTTTTGAATAAAGTTCGGTTTAGTGGGGGAAAGTTAGCTAATTTAAAATTAATTTCAAATATGTATATTTAAATATTTTTTAATTGCAATGTCGTGAAGATATATTGCCTATCTGACTGTGACATTTTACTTCAACTTAACTTTTGCTTTGCTTTTTCTGTGCCGCGCTATACAAATATTAACATATACAACAACATGTAGTCGTTATGATGTTCGATCGGCAAGAGTCGAAGGGGCAATAAAGTGAGTCGCGAATGTCAAATGTATCAGGAGGAGGTGGCGGCGGAGCGCGAGGCGGCGGCGGCGGCGGCCGGCTGGTGGCGCGCGCGCGAGACCCGCGCCGACGCCACGCTGCGCCAGCAGGCTAAGCTCATCGACTTCCTGCAGGTACCGCTTCACTTTCTTAATACCACTGCCGACAAATGCCCACACACCAAAGGGAATTGCGTCTTAATATACCCACCTAACACAGGTAAAGAGAAGAGACTTTTAAACTTTTGGAAAATTTAAATTATTTTAATCTACTATTACATAATTTCCTCTCGAAAAAATAAATAATTTCTGAAAGTACACACATTTCTTGTAGATATGTATTTCTTTTATCAGGTCAAAGTTGAAGAAGCAAATCGAAAGAAATGTTCCCTCAGCAACAAACTGTTCGGGCGCTCCGGGCGCCGCACCGCCGCCTCTCCTCCGCTGTTACGTGTCAATCGGTTAGTTGCTTTGTAACAAAGGTACAGTGTAGCGTGCGAACCCAAACACCGGATATGATAAACGTAATTTTAATAATATAGACTTGTTTACGTGCATAAAAATAGTTATTTGACAAATATGTATTTATATCGTTTGTTCCTTTTCTTATTTCTTTTTAATATTGTTGTTTATAAAATATGTATAAAAATCGTAATTGCGATTATTATGTCGTCCACATTGACATAATGATAACTTATTTTATAGAGAGTTACGTGAAGAAGTAGATCGACTGCGCGCCAAACTTGCCGCTTGTAATGCTGACTCTAGGTACGAACACATTATTGTTGTAATTCATGCATTGTTATTGCTGTAATATGTATTACATTTTTGATACAATATTGCGTTTTATCAATTGTGACAGTTTCCCACCAACACCTAGACGAGAGAGAGCTACAGAGAAACCAAAGAAAATCGCTAATGCGTATGTATATCATTTCAATGCTTATGTATTATACAATTTTTGTAAGATTTACATTATTTTTTCAATACTTGTATGTAAAATGTGTGTATAAAAATAAAAGTAAGATAATGTTATTTTCAGAATCAAGAGTATTGACATGCCTGATAGTGCTGAAAATAATTCTCTTCTAGTCATATGGTTAGTATGAATTTCTTTTTATGATTGGTTACTCTATTGATTGGTATTTTTATGATTGGGTACTCTATTTAATTGCCTCTAATGTCATGAATAAATACAACGTAATTAACCATTATTACTTTCCTTACAGGCCTGACGGCAATCGGGAAACGATGCAAGTACGAAGCTCAGCAGATGTGCTGATACTGTGCTCGGGAACCAATGAGCTACGCGCTCGACTGCTGTCCCCGCAAGCCACCAACCTGCCGCATAACGAAGCTAATAGAGCTTTTACTGTAAGTTACACATAAATACAAATTTGCCTTGACTCGATAAAAGAAAACTAAGAACCGTGCTAAGACTAAAATGGCGTGAATATTGCTTTTAAAATGGTGTACATTTAATTGCCGTGTTTTAATATATTTTTTGTGTGGAATGAAATATTTTGATGTAATGTGTAGACTTACTTGCTCTTAACTTTTTTTAATAGAACGTTAGTTATAAACATTTTAATTAAATTTCACTTTATTATTCTAACTGATATTTTTTAGATTTTATCGCTTGAAATTATTGCATTCACCAGTTAGCTATAATAATATAACCTCTGACTGAAGTTGAAGTTGACATTTATTTGACTTCAAGATATTTTGACTTTTAACAGTTAATTGACACTTTTGTTTGATGACAACATTTCCAAAGTTAATATTGTTTTTATGATCATTTTATGTTACTTATTTCATTAATGTATCAATTATAATATTGTACATTTGGTATATATTTGATTATATTTAATTATCGCTAACTAAAAGAAAAACTAAAAAAAACTTTTTAGACCAGGTAACGTATTAAATGTATTATACATATAAAATTTTCAAAATAAACAAGCTACTTCTATTTTAAAATCTCATTCCTCATCTAAAAAGGAATGAAAAATATATGGAATAAAAAGGAAACACTTTCTTTAAACATACAATACCATTAAGCATAGACCTAAACATATGTCGCTAATGAAACATATATATCTATGGTGGAAAAATCGATAAGGAACAGATTCGAATTGTAAAGTCTGAAATACATTGGAAAAGCTCAAGAACTGAAAGTCAATCTGTTCTTTTTGTATTACTATGTCCGCGTTTTTGCATTAAATTATGATATTTTTAACCTATTGATCACTTTGGTATAATAATCTTTTATTATTTTACTACTCCTTTATTAATTTTATGCAACCTGTGAAATCGGATTAATTTTAAACTAACTTTATAAATATTTGTCTGTATTTTGGATACAATTTAAAAAGAGGAACGATACTATACATTTTTATGAAAAAGAATGAATTAACTGAAACTGGAAATGTCGCTCTTAACAACAGTCCTATGAGATAACTTAAATAGCAATTCCGAACACATTAAGTAACATCCACTTAATATTATTTGTTGAAACAGAGCGATTCTGATGAACCTGCCTATGAAAACATTTGAAAGTTCGATTTTCAAATTAATCGAATGGAAATCGATATTTATAACTTTTTAATACAAGAATATGAAACGAATACAAATTAGTGACTGAAGTGCCACGTACTGAAATAAAAAAAATATATTTTGACAATAACCGCAAAATTAAAACACGTGCAACGTTAAAAGACACTTTAAAATACTTCATAAATAATTCAGAGAGGGCCAATTAAGTAGCAAATATTATGGTGCTTGTTATTTGGATTCCTTATAAAATTTTACACAATATTCGCGCGATAGGCTGGTAACATTTGAACAACAAACTCGTTCGTGTATGGTGTGTGAGTGATGATGAACTTGTGAACCGGCGTTACTGTTGGCGTTTTCGTGCGTTTAGATTTTTTGTGTTAGTTCTTTGTTCATTTTCCATATCCCAAATGAAATAACCGAGCCCTGTCAGTGTTAGTTTCGTTAGTATTTTGTTTTCCGTAGTGTAGTTCGTTCAATAAAAGAACAATGATAAAAAACGACATGAACGTAGAGAATGGCGGCGGCGACGCTAATTCCAATGTGTCACCGACCAAACTCATGGTCAACTATATCCCTGAGCTGATGACGCGGGACATGATGTACGCGCTGTTCTCGGCCATGGGCAAGATCGAGAGCTGCAAGCTGATCGCCAACCGCGGCTACGGGTTCGTCGAGTACGAGAAACACGAGGACGCGGAGAAGGCGCGCGTCGCCTTCAACGGGCTGCTCATGCAGGGCAAGACCCTCAAGGTGTCGTTCGCGCTCCTCAACCCCGAGAACAAAGTGAGTCATAAGCCGGACACCGAATCGAATCTCTACATAAGCAATCTACCTCCCGACATGACCCTGGAGCGGCTGAACAGCGTATTCGGTCAGTTCGGCCACATAACCAACAGTCGAGTTTCGCAGGGAATCGGCTTCGTGTGCTACGAGACCCGGCAGCAGGCGGAGGACGCGATAACACATATGAACGGTCAGACGCCGATACCGGGCGCGGGCGCGATCGTGGTGAAGTTCGCGAACAAGCCCAACTCGAACAAGAACCCGCCGCGGCCGTCGCAGCGGAGCAACGTGGCGGCGACGCCGCTGGCGTACAACGGCGCGCCGACCATGTTCAATGGCTCCACGCCCGCCTTCAACGGCACCAACCTGAGCGCGGCATTCGGCGCGCGCCCCGCTGCCTTCGCGCCTGGCTTCCCGCAGGCCTCGCCGCCGCCGCTGCTGCCTTCTCCCGGTAAAGCTTTACCGTTTATCAACAAGGGTCAACAACGTTTTAATCCTATGGCCGCCACCAATCACTCTCCGCTGCCGTTGATAGGTGCGCCCGCGAGCCCCGTGCCGCTGCTCGGCGCCCCCGCCGCCCCGCACCAGACCACAGTGTACGTATACAACATTGGCGAGGACACCGAGGAGCTGGCGCTCTGGCAGATCTTCGGCCCCTATGGCGCCATCGACTCTATCAAGGTGATCAAGGATCCCGAGACCAAGAAAAATAAAGGGTTTGCCTTCGTTAACATGCGAGAGTACGATGAAGCCGCTATGGCCATTCAGGCCCTCAATGGCTATACGCTCAATGGTCAGGTTCTATCGGTTAGCTTTAAGACTCAGAAGAGAAGTAATTAGGAATTTACGGACGTTTCAAACGCCGTCTCGTTGTGATGGTTCCGAGGCCGAAAGCTTAAAAAGATTTCATTCCAATCTCAGAATATTTTTGTAGTCGAGACGCGAGATCCTCTATGTGCATTTCAGATTAGTCTCTAAGTATTTTTGTAAGATTTGAATAGTTTTATACTGGTGAGAGCGCCACATGACTACCTGTGAGTTTGTTGGCTTGACGGTATCCTATATCTGTGTACTTTTTATCGTATGATATGGTATTATATTATGTGACTATGTATGGACCTGTCGCACTATGTATCTGCCCGGGCGCGTGGGGCCCGCCTGCCTGTCCCCCTGCGCTGCCCACACCCTCCAGGTATTTTATTTTGTGTAAAGCAACCATTGTATGTTTTTTTATCTTTAATAAATTTCATGTTTAAATAGAGTGTATTGTATATTCTCTTTATTTTTTTTCTATATAAATTCCCCTCCTCTCCTTATTTTTCTTAAATAGTATACGTAATCCATTTTAAGTATAGTTTATTTGTGGCAGTAGTGTTAACATGTACATAATATTTAATAGTGTGTATGTACGTCGGCAGGTCTGCTGTGTAAATGCTTATA
Source organism: Phocides pigmalion okeechobee (assembly GCA_018251015.1). Taxonomy (NCBI): domain Eukaryota; kingdom Metazoa; phylum Arthropoda; class Insecta; order Lepidoptera; family Hesperiidae; genus Phocides; species Phocides pigmalion. The sequence continues at coordinate 13,585 of DWON01000428.1, read as the reverse complement.
TTGCATGTTGTGTAGAGCAGGAATGTGTTTTTTATTTGTTTATGATACCTCAGGTTTATGGTCCCTGTTATTGTATTATTTTCGTTATTAGTGTGTTAGATTTGGATGTTTGCGCGATACAAAGTCATGCCTTCAAGTTTCGGTAATCTCATGTTTCAAGTTGTAAAATTAATTTGTCCCGCCTCGAGGCCGTCGCGACGTTTCGATGTAAGGTTTATTATTCATAAACTAAGGCTTCCCTCGAACTCGACTCGAAAATATATTCGGTGACGTGTACGTAGGTGTAAAAAACGCGACATGGTATGTAAATGTTAATTAGGAGAGTACTGTTATCTGTGCGTTGTTGTACTGTAGGAAGGCGATAAGATAATGCTAAACTGCACAGTGGTCCAAAAGCTGATGTAACGATCCCACAAAAATGTGATAGGACACTGCCACAAATCAGCGATATGTGCCTAGTCCTCCGTGCCTGACTTTGGGACCGTAAGTGGAAATACTAAGTGCGTTCGTACTGCGTACTCTACATGTATGGTGAGTAGTGATTTATAAGTTTTATCTGATGTAATCGTAAAGATTTTTCGATGTATATTTTGTACGGTATTGTCGAACGAGTCGACCAATTCGCTATCGTAATCCGGTGCCCATAAATCGTTCAATTTCATGCCGTTTTATTGCGATAAACGCGTGGTCGCCAGTGGTCTGTAAACGGTTCGTTGGTATAAGGATAATCTGTGTACCTAGTACGTAGACATGGTGTCGGTTGGCGTCATATGCGGTACAACAGCTAAATAGTAATCGTTGAACTATTGATTTTTGAGTCCATAACAATGACAATGTGTGCGTGCGGTTCGCAGACGGCCAGTCCACGGGCCGGGATTCATCTGTCCTTCTCAAGGGCACCGTCTATAAATATTTTTGTGTAGGTACTCACGTTCCGTCGACCTCCCTCGTCCTTTTGCGTAGACGGCTTCGCAGACACGAATTTTAAGCGAAAAGGTTCAACATTCTCATAATAAATTGCGTTCGCGATGTAAATCGATAGGATTGAAAACCTGTAGAATTCACGTGCGTACTTTGACATTCACTTAATGTCTTGTACAGTAGCAGGTACCTATTTTATAGAACAAGATTTTGTCTATTTTTCTATTATAAAAATCAAGGATATATAATAATATATAAGGGTTTTGTATATGTAAATATTTCTGTTATTAGAACTCAAGAATACGAAATCGTTTATATTTAACTAACATTTATAAAATGTTTTACGAGTTTCCACACCTTGTCAGGTATAAAACCAAAAGGTTACAAGTACCAGATCAGGTATACAAACAAAAAATCTCATGTCTGTTCTTCAATGCACCTGTTCAAATAGTGGAAAATAGAATATTTTTCATCGGAATGTAATTATAACGTAAAGTAGTAATTACTATTAATTTTACAACAGACCTGCATGACGTTATCTTAAAAAAATAGGTACAAAGTTAAAGTCTTGAGATAACAGCCTACCGAGCTAGATATCTGTATTTTTAGATGGTTTATGCGAATATAAAGATTTTATGAATTGAGACCCGAATTAAATTTTGAAGCGTTTTTACTAATAAGTTGCAAAAAAATATATAGACTACAATTTACGCGCGATACCGTCTATCTTTTACATGCTATTGGCAATGAGTATAATATAGATATTATATAGAATGTCTTATTATTATTTACAAAACTGGGCTTCTTAAAGCAATGCATGAAATAGATAATTTTCAAAATATTTCATTACCTATTTGGTTATAAATATAAATACTTTTATAACCACGTAGAAAGTTAACCAGTTTCTTCTTTTGTCCGTGGGGAAATCCGTCATGAATATCACTCGATCCCCGCAAGGGGTGAGTAAGTGGTGTTGCCACACCCAAAAACCTTTTTGATATGTGGGGAAATCCATGATGGATACCACTCAGTCGTGGGGACAAGTGAGTGGTTAACACTTTGATTGCGGCGCTGATATATTAGATCTGGTCAACGTTGCGGGAGGCGGTACTAAATTGGAGCTTATTTTTCTCATTAACATTTTTACTATATAGCGGGTGCTTACGATTAACGCACAGTCGAAATATCTGAACCTATGATTTGAAAAATGTATAGCTTATCTGTCACGCGTATATAAGTATTTACAAAAGAATTGTGGAATATCCACTCTTAATTCTGAAAATTCCACGCTTAGCGTGTAAATAGGGATTGGAAGTTTGTATGAATGTATCCTAAACTAGTTATAATAAAAGCCTAACCTAGACAATCTAAAGGGAGTCCGTGGCTATGGGATATGGTGCAAAAGCCGCATTCCGTGCTTAATAGCGATTGAAATTCTGCGCGAGATATGACCCAGCCTTCTTGTCACCAGCAACGTTGTACAAACGTGAGACTAATTGTTTGAAAATTGTTGTATTGTGTTGTTCGTATTGTAATTCTGCGTAACGAAAGCCACAGACAAAAATTATTGCCGATATTTTAAATCATTTGTTTGAATCGTCGTTACGGTTAACACTTTGACTGCGATGCTCATATATAAGATCGGGTCAGTAGGAGGCGGCACTAAACTGGAGCTGATTTGTCTAGAGAATATATACCGACAATTTATTGAAATATTGTATTTTTACGAATACACAGACATAATATCCGCCCCCAGACTTATAGCGCCGATGTGAACAACACTTGTTGGCCCGTATTCCATACAGATTTGCCAGTACAACACGGATGTGTACGAGCCGCAAGCGTGTTGTACCGCGCATTACACAGTGGTGTACGCCGCACGGAATGTGTTAAACCATTTACATAGTAAATGTATAAATTCCGTGATGATATTAGTTTAAAATTGCTCTCTAGGATGTTATTGTCTTGAATTGATTTAAATAAAATTTATTAAATTACAATTTATATTCATTAATTATAAATTTAAATCACAGTAAATTTTAATTTAATCCGTAATATTGTCACATATGGTATCAAAAAGTTTTATTCACATTCGCCTGACTAATTGTGTCTAGATATTTTTATGTGAGAAGATTAGTAAACTAGCATGCAAACCACCTGATGTTAAGTAGTCTCAAGTAGTCTAAAAAAAAACATCTGTTATGTATTTTGCCAACATAAATGTCTGTTGTAACTATTGTTTTCCCATAGTTCGAGTTAAAAAGACGTCTAATCCAACAGTTGACACGCTTGTTGGAATGCTACACAAAAATGAAAAACATGTCATGTATTTTTCCAGCATTAAAAGTCTGTTGTACTTATGGTTTACACACAGTCCGAGCTAATACTGACCCAATCATATATATCCGCGCCGCAGTCAGTGTTAAAACAAAATGTACATTTAGTAAACCACTAGCATATTTCACTAAATTTGTTTCCTCGAATTTACAAGGCATCAAATAGCGACAATGAATCGTAAAGTTTATTTTAGGTCCAACAGCCAACACTAACAATGCACTGGTAGCAAGTGGGCAGCCAAAGAGGCTGTTAATTTTAACAAAATGACGCTAAACACGTAAAATTATCGACACGATATTAATATTAAATACTAGCCTTTGCCCGCGGCTCTGTTTGCGTCGAAGTCGATATTACAATACATTTTAATAAATTATGCAGATCTATTTATACCTGTGGATATTTGAAGCAAATCTTTAACTATCTTTTATCTTTAATTTTTGGGCTCAATTTTACCCATTTAAAGGTGGAATTTTCAAAATAACTTTCTTATTGCTCACATATAAAAAACTCGTCTACAAAACTGTAGTATTTTCGGTTAAGCAGTTTTGTCTGTGCGTTGGTCTCTGGGTCTGTTTGTCATTTTACTTTTTATGTATATAAATTGTTAGTTTGTTACGTTTGAACATTAAAACCCGTTCACCTAAACATCATAGAAATCACTAGAACGATAAGTGATTCCAAGTAGAGCCTCTTTCAAATCGTCCCTAGATTCTCTTCGAGGTTTAATGCAAGTTAAATGGAAATTAACAAGAAAATGATTTGTCATGAAAACATTTTCATATAAAAAGATAAAAACACATTTTTTTAATAAAAATTTATTAACCATTTTATGCAATAATAAATATAAACAAATAAAGTCTACCTTTTTAAATTAAATGAATATAAATGATTTTATCTAATATTAATTAATAAATCATTTATATCAACATAGAATTTTAACAAAAAAATATTTATAAGATATAAACATAAAAAATATTTAAATATCATTCCAGTTTTCTGCTTAACTGCTTTGCGGAAAGGGTACTAACAGGGCCCTACCTGTCAGGCATCTGTGTTTGACAGGTGCAAAACGAATGGAGTAAGAACCTGTCGGTGTCATTATTATTATTGTTACGATTCATTCAACTCAGCCATTTTTGTTCTCGGTATTTTCACGTCTAGACGAATAAATAAAATTATATTTCCAAACAAGATATCTTAATTGTGTTAAATGGAAGAAACGGATTGAAATACTTTAAGTTTGTAACTTTTATTTTCTTTCTTTGTTTTTTTGAGCAATATAAAAACTTTGATATTACTTTTGTCAAGTATCTTGGTAACGGCCAAACTGAATTTGATAGATTTTTAACAGAGGATATTATTTTATATCTTTGTGTAGATACTTACGAAGATTTGACTAAGAAATAAATAAAATTACTTAAAATTACACTAAGAAAATATTTGGAGTATAGTTCGATGGGGGAGGTACTATCGTCCTCATTATCCATCGGTCTCATAATCGGTTGAAGTGTTGTTTTTCCGTGTTACACTAAGAACGAGACGACCATCTCACTTCTCATGACTAGTAACGTATTTTTATTTAGTTATTATTTTTATACCAAAAAAAAAAATATATTACAAGAGGCGGACTTAATGCTAAAAAAGGTTCAATTAAATTAAATCAAAGAACTTTGAAAATTTTCTTTGCAGAAAGTTTTTTAATGTCATTGAACTACCAGCCATTCGTAACATGTTTTGTTTTGGAAAACAAGCGGTAGAGGAAACTCCAAAAATGTTCGAAAGTCCAATGCTACAGTGATTACTTAACATTAGTTGGTCTGACACGTTTTCTAACGTTCCCAAATAAAAAATATTTTTATCGCTTTCAGACACATGATTTTGTGTAGGTGCGATATACACAAAGATCAAAAGTCCATTCTACTAATTTCTATCCCAGATTTTCATATCATATGGGGATTTTTAAACAAACAACAATCTTTTGTTTTGAGGTAAACTTGCGCTGTATTTTTTAAAAATATCTTGCCTATGCCCACGAGTTCTGTCGTATTGACTTACGTTTGTTTAGACGAACAGGTAAAAATTGAAAAACTGTACGTTATTCTACATAACTGCGGAATCTAATAATAACACGAATCGTTTCAGTTAGAACCTGGTTTTTTGAACCTCAGTTTTCATTTTAGAAAACAATTTTTGCACGTTTCTTTAACAGAAATTTGCGATATTTTAAGAGGCTTTTTCCTCCCCCTGCCTCGTAGTGGTCATGTAATTAATAGAACTCTTAATGGTTATAATATTAAAATGAATATTAAAAATCCTCAGTTGTTAAAATTAGCGAAAGAGTGATGACACTATAAGCTAATTCTGCAATAGTGTAATTCAATATGATAAAATTAATTTAGTGAAAGAAATTTTATGAAAGTGTACATATACAGTTTTAATTCAGCTGCGATATAAATTATTTAACTCTATGTTTAAAAATACCTTTAATCTGTATGTTTGGAAGTTATTAGTTTTCAGAATATCTCGTATTCAAGTTCGCGTTTTGACCGCATTTGATCGTCTTATACTATGACCTAAATGTGAGGAGTCCCGAGGGGTTAGCAAATAGGTCGATTATAATTTAATCAGTATCGGATTTTACATGATATGGACATAATTTTGATATACAAGCTTTTGTCCGTGGCGTTGCTAGTGTAGAAGTCGATATTACGAGATTTGATATAGCCTTTCAACCTCTATAGTACCCTTAGGGGTTTCATTTCCAAAATTAGTTACTTACGCTATATAAAGAATCGATTCAAAATTTCAGCATTATAAGTTCAGCATTATAAGCATGATCGTCACTTCACTTTTACGAACACACACACGCACACACACCAACATAATTTTAAAGAAGAAATGGACCAACTTTCGCGGTTTCTTCTTTAAAAGTATACAAATTACCAGTTGGCGGTGATTTAATGACGTTAAATAAGACAGTGTCAAAGAATCTACTTTGAATAACATTATTATAATTTGACAGCCAAAGAATGTATTTTAAACGATTCATCAAAATTTGCTTTCCTTTGACGTATTAGTAATAATCCACCTCAACATATCATAAGGGAATGATGCGAGTGCATTGACTGGTACATACTGCATTAAGGTTATTATTGATAGAAAAAGAATCTACTTTGAATGAAATGTTATATTTTTTTATTATTATTATCGATCTCATCATATCATAAGGGAATACACGAGTACATTGACTTTTTCATACTGCATATTTGTTTAATTTTTTTTTATTGTGAAAGAGTAAGAAACGGGCATGCAGGCTACCTGATGTTAAGTGGTCACTGCAGCCCATGGACAACCACGTCGAACCTCAAATAGAACAGAAGTTATATTTAAGGATGGACTCGAATGCGTTCCTACTCTTGAGGAATAAGATGGTTGCCTCCAATAATGTGTATGTATTTTATGTGTAGTCTTACATATACCCGCGACTTCGTCCGCGTTATTATTATTTTATATAATTCTAAAAAAAAAGTAGCCTAAGTTATTTCTTATTACATCAGCTATCTGCCTATCAAATTTCCGTCAAAATCCCTTTAGCCGTTCAAGAGATTAAGCGGAACAAACACAGAGACCTATTGAATTGTAAAAAATGTTATTTTGGTATTTGGTACCGTGTATACATATGCATTTAGTAAAAGGCGGTTATTTTAATATTATAAACAGATTCCAATTTTATTTATTGTATAGAAGAGCAACAAATGAGTAAGCAGGTCATCAGGTTGTTGCAGTCAATGTCTTATGCACGCAGCCTTTCGTACGCTGTGTTTTCTTAACATTTTCCCTGCGGCTACAACATTCCTATGCCATTCTCGACGTTTGCGGTTTGTTCACACCTGTGTTGTACGTACAAATTTGTATGGATTACGAGCGAACACAAGTGCTGTGTTTACGTTAGCGCTGCAAGACTGTGAGCGGACATTACGTCTGTGTATTCGCAGATAGTACACAGATGCTAAAAAATACAGTATTTTAGTGATTTGTCGGCGTATCTTCATTTATGTTATATACTGGGTACTCCCGATTTTTGATTTTTAATTGCCGATATTTCGAACCAGTTGCATGGCTCGTGGTCACGGCGAAACTGCAGTGGCGGGGGGTAAACTGTTGACAGCTGCTGGCGACAGATTAATCTATCTACCTTACGTCTAGTTCGTTTTTCTTTTTTGCGTTTCATATCACGACACACAACACTAATTGTATCTTTACGCACTGAACTTTGCACTATTTGTGATTTACATAGACTAACCACTGGAAAAAATAATATCTCACACATTTTGAAAATAACCAAAAACTTAAAAAATGTCTATTCCAGTAAAATACTTTGCACATACGGAGAGATAGATTGACAATATCAAAATGATCTTTTTTATGTGAGAAGTGTAGCAAACGAGTTTGCAAACCTAATGTTAAGCAGTCGCAGGCTATAAACATCCACGTACAACCACCAACACTACTGAAATCCTATCTGTGCTCGAATGTAGATTCGTTTCTACTGACGAGTAAGATGATCGCCTCGCTTCAAAGTGTAAATTGAAAAAAAAACGTCTACCATTTGAGTTATAACGAGAGGATAGGCTAAATCTTTCGTCTGAGCTATCACAAATGTCAATATTAGACAATTCTGTCTCCATTTCCGTTGAATTTGCGTCCGTCTGTCGCTTCGACCTCAATTTCATATGAAGTCATGGCGCCAGATCAAATCCCCGTAAATATAAGCAATGACCTATTTCTGTCCTTGAATTTGGGATAAATTGTCTAGTAAAGTATGTGTTGCTATATTTTTGAGGGGATGTAACGATCGTATCCTATATTCAGTGTAATGTTCAAATTGGATACAGTGTCCTGTATTCAGTGTAATCTTGAAATTGGCTACATAATTTTCCTTTCGCTTCTTTTCATCCGACTACAGAAGTATATGTAGTATAAGATTACCCTTATACGTTATTAAGCTATTTTCAGGTCTGTTTTATATCTTGCGCAGAGTATTGCGATTGCTATTCAACGCGAGAATGCAGCTAGCGTTCTTGGAACCATGCCGCATGGGCACGGACTCCCTTTAGATTGTTTAGGTTAGGCTTTAATAATAATTAGTATTAAGATATTTAAATTTAATATTTTATGAAGATGCGATTTTACATATCTTTCTACATTTCGGTCTTTAAGTCAACATGACCTCACAAAATTCGGAGTATTTAACTTTATCCCAACAGTGCCTAAAACCCGTGTAATCGAGACGATCCCGCAGAAGTCCCATAGGGTCGCCAAGAGAATTGGGACGTATTTTAAGTCGCGTTTCCGAATTGCGATATTTAACCATAAAACTTTATATGTTACGGTCTCGTGGTGAGATTCTGGCTTCTCACATGGGCCCGAGGACTACTAGCTTGGGACCGTTGTACGATCAGAATGGTCCCAGGAGTAGTCTTCACTGCCCACTAGACAGTGGGTATGGCATATGGGCCTCGCCGTCTTTGAAGCTTTCTCTTTAACCGTTATCTAGTGGTGAGATTCCAGCTTTTAACACGGGGTCCGAAGACTGCTTGGGTCAGTTGTTTGATCAGAGTAGTTCTCCAGGTCAACGTCAACCAACAAGGCGTTCAAAGGCGATGTACTGATTTTACATTATACCATTGACATTCATTAAGTGTTACCTTACAATAAAATAAAATATTTGAATATAAATTTGTTTGGTTTTAAATTGTAAAAAAGGGCATGCGCTTTTGAAGTAAGGTTTATCAATTCACCCGGATTCGATTTCGAGTTACGGTTTTACAGAATAGCCCTCCAGAACATCATTACTCCTAAACAGCTATGTTTGGTACCAGCATCCTTAATGGTGTAAACAAAGCTCTTGATTGCCGCTTTAATGTCTTGGCCACGAAACATCCGCCCCGCTAAAGGATTTTATTCGCTCCAAGCGTTATTTTAAAGCGTCGAAAATTAGGCCATGAAGTTTAAATAATTACTTACAGTGTCTATTTCGCAGTATGCAGGAAGGCTGGGAATCTATATTAACACCTGAAGTACAAACTTTGTTATCATTTTAAGATACTTATGCGCAATATATTTGAAATTTGGCATAGTTAACGTTTATACAGAGAAGGATTTCAGCCGAATAATATCCGCCCTTATGATCCGCCGTAAAGCATTACTTGTGTTTTGGTTGGAGAGGTATATATATATTTATTTATATGAGAATAGTAGAAAACGAGCATGCGAACTACCTGATGTTAAGTAGGTGCAGCCCATAGACATCCACGTACAACCACAAACACAACCGAAATCCTATCTGAGCTTGAACGTAGATACGATACTACTCCTGAAGGCTATGGTCGCCTCGCTTCAAAGTGTAGCCGGCGACTGCACCTCTCCAACCGAAACACAGTAATGCTTCACGGCGGATTATGGGGGCGGCGGTGGTACGTTCCCAGTCGAATTATAGTTCTCCCACCTTTTTACGCTCGACGCTGACGCTTGTAGCGACGAGCGTATTAGGTTTAAACGATACGTTTTATGGCCCTCGAGATAATGTACTAGTACCAACGTTTGCTGGACTGAAATATCTTCTAATGAACAGTCATAACAAGTTACAATTCAAGATTTACGACCTAAATACCAAAATAGTAAATAACCTATAGAAGTTCAATGCGCTGTGAATTTAGGGTTGCCGTTTCGAAATATAAGTCCTAAAAATTACAGATGGTAATATTCGACGGAGTACTACCGCCACCCCTATAATTTGCCGGGCGTACTTGAAACTTAGGCGACCATACATCCTCAGCAGCAAAAGCATCTAGGTAACCTTTAGAATCGTCCTCAGTCCTGTTTATTAATTAGATACAATTAATTGTGAATTGAGTGAACATTAACCTAATCAATGTCTAATAAGCGAATAATTAAAAAAATAATAATGTCTCCCAGGGAATTGAGCCTCGAAATTTCTTGTATCCTTCCTATTTTGACTATCACTACTATTTTAATTTTTAAAAATCTTATCACTAGGCTATCAACGCTTATTCAAGAACTTACTCAGAAATGAAATTAATTTCTAACACGCAAATAATTTCGATAAACTAAAGATGAATTGGAAACTGAACCCCGACCCGTGGAATGCCTCCAGGGAATTGAATCTAGAAACTTTTTGTAACACTATAATGTTTCCACCAGGCTAACAATGGTTACTAAGGTACTCAGCTACTTTTAAAACGTGTTTATTTTAAAGTCGTCAAAGTGCTTCGCACGTCGTGTCTGTTAATGGGAAAACCTTTTAGCGGAAAGACAATTTAACGTCATACTCGCCGCCATTAGGTACTAAACTGTACACGTACCTACAGCGCGACACTAGTTAATTGAATTTTGATTACAACTATATTATAAACACTTAAAATGTTAATATACAGAATTCACACACATTCACAGAATTCACAGAAATCATAAAATTGAAAGATTGGATCACTATTGAATTTTTGAATTCTGATTGTAACTATATATATTCAAATTGTATATTCAAATGTATGATAAGTTCTTTATTATGGTACGGTTGCTGAACATTTTTACATATAAAATTGTGCTGTGTTCTTTTTTTTTTATTATGAAAGAGTATGAAACGGGCATGCAGGCCACCTGATGGTAAGTGGCCACTGCAGCCCATGGACAACCACGTCCAATCTCAAATAGAACAGAAGTTCTATTTAAGGATGGACGTGTCTGCGTTCCTACTCTTGAGGACTAAGATGGTCGCCTCCAATAATGTGTATTCTATTAGATACTACGGTGATGGTCTTACTCTGATGGTGATGGACTCCTACTTGTCCTTGTATTCTTAGTGTCTGCTTAACCGGATACAAAATCATTTTTTACTTGCACAAAAAACTTCATCATTCCCACAACTCAAAACAAACGAGTAAATTTTTTGTGAATGTACGCTTATGTATCTAAATGCAGAAATTAAAATTTCTTTCTGTACGACATTTTGTCACCCCCTTCAACCGCACTTGGCATTTCAAAGTTTTTATTGCTATGCACTTGTAGATGGCGCGCCCTTCGGCATTTAGGGGAGTGCACGCAAGGGGAGCGGTTCTTTGGCAAATTATAAATTATCAAGTCGAAAATTTTTAACGATCACGCTACTCCTCTTTTTGCCCGTCCACGCACGAAATAGGCGCGATTTAATGTTATCGAGGAGTTTAAAAATGTCAATCTATGTATATAATTAATCTCTAAAGTGAGCCGTGTTTACAAATTGAATATTCTGTGGAAAATCTCCAAATTCGAATCGAATCAAATCAAAGGTAATGAAATCATTTAATCGAGAAATCAATTTTAAATACATATTTTATTAGGCTTTGTGTGTTTGTCTTTTAAAGTCTTTGCATTTCGGTTAAAGAGGTGCAGTTGCGGTTGCGGAGTAGCAACATACATATACTACGGAGGACAGGATGTTAGTCCTGTTTGGGGTTGGAAGTGGTGGTGCATGGTCTGCAGACACCATTTGATCTGAACGGTGGTTTGCTACTCATCTAACATAAAAATATAACATTCCAGCATAGCATAACTAAAATCTTTACCCGCGAGCGTCTGGGGACTGTGACCCAGTTAACAAGGAAAAATAATAAATTGCGAAAATTTTTAAATAACGCTCCGACCCTGTTATTTGATAATACCCGTATTTTTGTCCACGGAAATGAGTATAGGCACATTTATATACGTACTAAGTACTTACAGAACCTTGTGGTAACAATCCCTCTTTTACAGGAGGTTTGGGGTTTGAATCCCTAGCACGGCTTTCGAAGCTATAGTTATTAGAAATTAAATAGCTTAGTAAGGTTGCATTTACGATATCACATTTTTTTTTCAAATTCTCGTCTTTTCTCTGCTATAATATACATATATTATACGTCTATGGAATCACTGTTATTGATGAAACCGTATTAAAATACGTTGGATAGTTTGTATGATGTAAGCGTACAGACAGCCTGAAGGTATTTTGTTTTGTACAATTTCCTTGAATAGTGAACATTTCGTAAGAAAGCCTGCTTGTCTGAACTCCGTCAAGGGCTCCATTAAGTTATCTGAAGTGTAAGGTCTACCAAACAAGCAGAATCACGGTCTAAACCTTTCATTTTGGGAGGAGATCTGTGCTTTTTACATGTCTCTTCTGGATGTATGTACACTAATTGCAACACTAATTAGTTTTTAGTTAGTAGGAGAGATATCGTCGCCATCATAATCCGTCATGAAGTAACTCTTTTCTCGGTTGGACATTGCCTTATACTTAGAAGTGAGGCGACCATCTTAGTCCTCAAGAATAGCAACGCGTCTACCTACGACTTCAAATAAGACTTCTGTCTTGTCAGCCCATGGACATCCACATTCAAAGAGGTTGTATGTGGATGTCCACGGGCTGCAGCGACTGTTCAACCTCAGGTATCCTGCACACTCGTTTGTTAATTTTCTCACATAAAAAACTACTTATTATCTAAAATTTTCAATCCTCCATTCGTTACAACATTCGTCTTATTACCACTAACGTCAAAAGTACATAAAACCAAATGGCAAGCAAAACAAATATTTACGTATAGTGGAAGCCGCTGTCCAATATGTGGGCGAACGGGCCGGTGGCGACAGAGCCTAGGACCAGAAGAAATCTCTGGAACCCGTCTGTATCGAAACGCGTAGGTTTACAAGAATTTTGTTGCCGCCACCTATTACTTAACTTGCTCAATTTATTCGTTAAGCTCCATCTATAAGAACGGGAGCAGAAATAAATCTTTTCTCTTTTGTTGTTCGAGCTTACTTTCTACAAAATATTTATTATACTCAATATTGGCTTACATACCAAAAATATATTAATACGCGACTGATAGGCGTATGTCTGTATCTTTGACACGCATTCTAGCCTAAACGATATTGATGTTACATATGTAGTGTCTTAGCTGACTATATTTAGAAGCAAGGCTAGCATCTAAGTTTAGTAAAAGCAACAATCTACTTAGAACGTTAGAGAGGATTTCAGTACTGTTAGGGCTGCAGCGACTTCTTAATATCACGTGGCTTACGTACTTGTAAAGGTGGTAGAGTCGTTGGAGCTCGCCCGGCGGGGCACCATGGCCACCCTCATAACCCGCCGTAAAGCAACATGTCTTTCGTGTATTGTGTTTCGATTGTGGAGGTGTGGTTGCCATATTGGACGCGACCATCTTAGTCCTCAAGAGTAGGAACGCATCCGAGTCCATCCTTAAATAGAACTTCTGTTCTATTTGAGATTGGA
>DWON01000427.1:0-33875 GCA_018251015.1 Phocides pigmalion okeechobee | reverse complement strand
GTGCTCCTGAGCCCTCTATATATTATAGTTATAATGTTTGGTATCGCGTTCTCTAGTTATACTTGTGCTCCCAAGCCCTCTATATAATATAGTTATTTATTTGTCCCGCGTTATCTAGTTATATCTGTGTTCCGTGGTCCAAACCCTTAGCCGTAGGTGTAAATACCAACGCCTACAGCTCTTAATGACTTTGAAATAGATATTCCCCTGCGGCATTTACAATGGATGGGGTTTCATTTGTTTTATACATAGATTTAGATTTTCCCTATTTATTTATTTATTTATTTATATTGATGGGAACATATATCTATGGTGATGACATTCCTCGTGCTGTGTTAATTAAACCAGTCTGTCACGCAATGTTTGGTGTCCGATAAGTGGACATCATAATGATGAATTCAAATTTATTTTGTGGGTCTGGAATTAAGGTGAATGGTCACAGAATGAGTGTAAGTGTGAATTTATTTGGAACATTTCTTCTATTTAACAATATATGCAGAACCTAAAACTAGGTCTACAGATGTAAACTCTACTTGTGTAGATCCTAAGCTATCGACAAATTTAAGCAGCGACATGCAGGGTTGGCATTCGAATGGGTGCCGTCAGTAAGTAAATTTTACTCAACGGTTTAATTTTCCTTGACTTAACTCTCGACAAAATTAAGCCACCTCAAGCGCGGTCTGTATTTGGATGGGTGACCGCTAGTGGGTAATTTCACTCTCATCCGTTCTTCGAACAACAAGTTAAGCATTCGGTCAGGGTTGTTATACATAAATCGCAATTTAAATTTAATCCAAGGCCTTAAGAGTGACTTGTAAATACACGGATAACCACTAAAATCTGTATCATAGCAGCGTGTGACATTAAATCATTCCCAGCTGTGGGAAACACAGTGCCCAGCTGTGGTAAGTACTGATGCCCAGCTGTGGTAAGTACTGATGCCCAGTTGTGGGAAGTATCATGCCCAGTTGTGGGAAGTACCGTGCCCAGCAGTGGGATCTAAGATTGGAGCTAAAGATCTAAAAACGTTTACATAAAACGAAACAAAACGCTTAATTACAGATCTCTTATAATTATTCATTGAACAGCACGCACCTGTTCAAATTGTTTAAAAATTCTTTTAAGATGTGTTACTAGGCTCAAGATATGAAAAGTACAGACAACAACAAAAATATATACATATATGTACAACTTTTGTCAACGCCTTTGCTCATGTATAATTCGATATATCAACACAAGTTTTTCAAACAATTAGTCTCGTGTCCTATGGACGCCACCGGTGACGAGAGGGATGGTTCATATCTTACGCAGAGAATTGCGATGGCTTTTCAACGCGCGAATGCGACGTCGTTGGCACCATGCCGCATGCGCACAGATTCCCTTTACATTTTTTAGGTTTTTATTATAATTTGTTTTAAGGTTTTGAAAATTGTTATTACAACACATTCATATAATTTCACCTTTATTTGACCTTGTTAGGGAAGACATTTTCAAAAATAATTTCTTAGTGTACATTTATCGATACTAATATTATAAAAGTTAAAATAACAGTATCTGTCAGCCAGTTTCGCATTCACTGCCAAATTGCTGTGCCGATTGAGATAAAATTTGATGTACAGATAGTCTGAGTTTGTACTTAAACTATCTGTGCATCACATACATACAGCTGAATACAAATATTTATAATACTTATAAAATTTTTGGAAAATCATCCCCTAGAGCAGGGGTCTCCAAACTACGACCCGCGGGCCAAATCCAGCCCGTCACTGCCATCAAACCGGCCCGCGACAGCTTAAAACGAGTGTCTGGCCCTGGCCTCGCCTGACCTGGCCCACAATGGACACACCTGGACAACCAATGTTTTACTCTTGTTACTATTGCTGTGATAAGTTGAACACACAAAATCACAAGAAAAATTAAACTTGTTATGGCCTTTGCAACATACCGAAAAAAATATTATGGCCCCAAGGCTTCAAAGTTTGGAGACCCCGGCTCTAGAGGGTTGTAATACAACAAACAACTACTTGATTTTTTTCGACATTTTTTTCTACGTTTTAAAGTGCTAATATTACGATTAAAAAAATGCGTGGTTGCCGCCGGATACACATTATTGGAGGCGACCATCTAAGTCGTCAAGTGTAAGAACGCATCCGTGTCCATCCTTAAATAGAACTTCTGTTATATTTGAGATTGGACGTGGTTGTCTATCATAATGAAAGAGTAAGAACATCAGGTAGCCTGCATGCCCGTTTCTTACTCTTTCATTACATATAAAAAAAACGTTCTACGGAATTTTAGTTACAGTCGATACAGTCGAGTAGTCGATATCGACTGTTCGATCGTAAGTATGCAATGTATTCGACTAAAGTGACTAATATTCTAATTTTTGTTGCCGACAGTACTTTTCAACGATGTCCTTGAAGGATTTTATGGATTTACTAATGGTTATTCGTTATCATCAACATTTAAAGAATTGCTTTTATTGCGTTTGGATTGAATAGAAATGGCATAATTATCTCATGATACTGATTTCTATGGAAAGTTTGATATGATGTGTTCTTAGTTCGTTAACACGTACAAATAGTTCGACCGGGGAGATACCACTCCCGCACTCATAATGCGCCGTAAGCATTACTTGTCTTTCAGTTAGAGAGGTGCGGTTGCCGGCTATACTCTGAAGCGAGGCGACGATCTTAGTCTTCAAGAGTAGCAACGTATCTACGTTCGAGCTTAGATAGGATTTAGTCGTGTTTGTGGTTGTACGTGGATGTCTATCGGCTGCGACTTCTTAACATCAAATGGTTTGTATGCTCGTTTTCTTCTCTTCTCACATAAAAATACGTGTGAATAACTTGGTAGCATATAAATATTTTGTACTGCAGCTGCTCACCGAGCACTCACGTAAATGTATAAAATAAACGCGGACGAAGTCGCGGGCATAGCTAGTCGTATATAAAATATTAATAATATTCATGCCTGCCTTCATTGAAGTGAGAATCGGATTCATAGATTTCCATAAAAAAACACTAAAGCATATCATTCTTTTAAAAAACCATCCATCAAAACCATTAATACCTTTTAAAAGATCAGTAAATACGTAGGCTATTACGTCACCAGTTCTCATGGGTTTTTTTACGCCCACATTTCTACCCAGTTTATAATGTAAAAAATTGCCCACGTTAATATTCCGTATTTTTTAATGTTTAAATGTTGCAAAAGTTATCATAAAGCCCGATGTCATCATAAAGTAAAAACTAATTAACCATTTTTTAAAGATGGATAGAGTTTTTTAAATCTATATTAATGGTTTTAATTTTTTTTCAATACCAGTAAATACGTACACTATTACGTCACGAGTTGTCATGGTTTATTTTACTCTCACATTTCGACCCAGTTTATAATGTAAAAAACCGCCAACATTTCGATCCATTTTTTAATCTATAAATGTTACAAATTTATCATAGACGGCTAAGTCATTAGAAAGTAAAAAATAAATAACCTAAATTTTTTGTTAAGATGGATAGATTTTTGAAAATCTAAATTGTTGTGGTGCAGATTAATAATACCTGTGCATCTTCAGGATTTACGAGATGTCACCCAAGATCAAATTTAAGATACTTACAAACTTGTTACCGCGTCTTCGCCTACGCTAAGGCCCGCTTTACGATACTTCATTTGTCTTGCTCTTTTTACCCCCTTAGGGGCGCAATTACCAAAAATCTTTTAAGTGCCTTTTTACGATATATCAAGGGACCAAATGTAAAAAAAAACATGTTTGTAACCCTAATTAAAAATATGATAGATATATTGATAATCATTGTCCCGTATTTTTCACAACGAAATGTAACCTATTTTCGTCTTCAAGGTCTTTTTTTATCTATTTTCATGTTAAAATTCACCAAAATTAGTTCAGCTGTTTTAACGTGAAAACGGAATATACATACAAACAAACAATTTCGTACCATTAATATGAGTAGGATTTTGATTTACTATGTCGTGATCATAATAACAATGTTTTCTAGTTCAGGTTCAAAGAAATAATTTGCTCTAATTTTACTGAGATAATCGGAAAACTATATAATCTTCCACATTAATGTTGAAAATCGTAGCCTAATGAGTATGGTGTGTATCATTATAGTAATTCAGTAAACACGAGCACGCAAGGTTTTATATTTATTTACGTTATAATCACCGGTTAAAAGTTGCCATCCTTTGTTTTAAAATTTCCCAGGCTTCCCACCATTATGTATATTTAGTATATTGAATATACAGACTATAAAAATTAGGCGCCTTACGTCTTCTACTAAAAAAAACATAGTTTAATCTTGCTATAAAATTGTGATATGGGAACAAAATTGGAAAGGCCTTTACATCAAAATAAGAATGTTTTAATCTCGAAATATTATAAAACAGTCCCCCGGTGCGTGTCTGTCTGTCAGACCGCGATAAACTCAAAAGGTACTGGATGGGATTTCTCAGTTTTAAACAAAAGGTAGACTGATTCCTGAAGAAGGTTTTGGTGCATAATAAGTTAAGTTTTTTTGTAAATTGGGCGAGAAATGAAATAGTTAAGTTCAATATAGTAATTAAGTCGTCATTTGAAATATATGTTTCTAATTGTTAGTTTTTGCAATCAAATTGATCAAACACAAAATATTGTAAAAACAAATCTTGTATTCGAATTAATGCTATTCTTAATTAAAGTAGGTTTATTAACAATACTTAATACGAAAATTAAGGTTTATTCAAACTGAATTTTTATTATCAGGAATATTTACGTACCGTACGTACGTATTTTAAAGGTGGTAGAGCCGTTAGAGCTCGCCCGGGGCGGCAGCACCGCCACCCTCATAACCGCCGTAAAGCGACATGGTCTTCATGTATTGTGTTTCGGATGGGGAGGTATGGTTGCCGGATACACATTATTGGGGACGACCATTTTAGTCCTCAAGAGTTGGAACGCATCCGCATCCATCTTTAGATAGAACTTCTGCTCTATTTGAGATTGGACGTAGTTGTCCATGGACTGCAGCGACCACTTAACATCAGGTGGCCTGCATGCCCGTTTCTTACTCTTTCATAATTAAAAAACCTTTAATGAATGTCAAAGTTACAATGTAAAATCATTTCATAGATTTCATATACATATACCTATGTATTTGCTATTTTTGAATGAACCAGACGAATGAATAGTATGAATAAAAGAGTAATATTTATTATTTATCATTATTTACAATATGCCATGACAACTTTTCTGACGTTATAATTTAAAACGACAAATGTCATGAGTCGTGATGTCACAGATTATTTAATCAGTCGATCGTTGTCCGCCATGATAGATTAACTTTTATCCCGCCAAAATCTGCGTTATAAATATTTAACTTTGTTATATAGGAAAATCTAGAAGTAACTAATGGTAACAACGAAAATTTCGTTACTTGTGTTACATAAATTATGTGTAGTTAAATTTATTATCAAAGTTAGTTACCTTGTTTGATTGGTCTTTATTGGTAGAAACATTAGACCGGGGAAGTACCACCGCCACCCTTACATTCTGCCGTGAAACAAATCTTGGTTGGAGGAGTGTTTGCCGGGTACAGCTACAATCGAGGAAACTATCTTTGTCCTCGGAAGTGGCAATCCATTGCCACTACTGAGTACTAAGTTAGGTCTAAGACTCAAAGAGGGTTCCAGTTCTTAACTCCGAATATAGTTCTTGGATACAGTTCCGCAAATCTTGTTTATGTCAAGTCATCTGACCATGATCGTCATTTTAGATTGGAGTTTCAATTGTGGCTCATTGAGAAGAATGCCCGCACGGAGTTAGAACACATCAAAGCATAATAGGCACGTTGATATAGGCATTATGCTGAAGAATACAAATCGACTTTGTCCAGAGATTCTGGAGTTTACCTTCAGATATCAAAGGTGGGAGAACACAAGTTCGACCTGGGAAGTACCACCGCCGCCCTCATAATCCGCCGTAAGGCATTACTTGTGTTTCGGTTAGTGAGGTGCGGTTGTCGGCTATACTTTGAAGCGAGGCGGCCATTTTAGTCCTCAGTAGCAACGTATCTACATTTGAGGTCAGATAGCATTTCCGTCGTGTTTGAGGTTGTACGTGGATGTCTATGAATACTTAACATTTGGGGGATTGCATGGTCGTTTGTTACTCTTCTCACATAAAAAAAAGATATGGGTACCGTGCTGGACAAAACGCTTTGTCCGGAGATCCTGGAGTACTCAAGCTGAGAATAGGTTTATCAAGGGGTTCTTCATGATCAGCAGCTATGCCACTGCTGGGCACCGGTTTCCTTTAGAATGGGAACATTAAGCCGCTACGAAGGCCAAGTGAAAATTTCACACATCTTTAAGAACTTCATGAAGAACTTTGTAGGTGTAGATATAGAATTCACATTTCATTGACAACTTCATGAAGAACTCTCAGATGTGTAGATAGATTTCCTAAAGATGTTTTGCATCACCGTTTACCATTCGCCGTTCACCGTTCACCGTTCATCGATCATCGTTCACCGTTCATCTGACATCGTGCTAGAGAGCATCAATTGCATTTATTTCGACATCCTAGTGTTCTCTATAAACACAAATAAGCCCACCGAGGTGATTTAGTGAGTGAAAATTCCACATAACCTGGAATCGCTCCCTTGACACAGAGTACCTTTAAAAGGGTCCTCAAGACAAAGATATATAAGACTTATGTATGTAGACCCTACTATAGTGTGTATTTTATATACATATACAGGATCGACTCTTAATAGACGCTCCATTTTAGTCATATCCTAACATAATCTACCTTTTTGTCGGTAAAAATATTTGTTCTAGTTTAGGTATCACAGAGAAGCTCGTAAAACGATACATTTCAGTTACTGACCGCTTATTAGCTTGGTCGCAACGCTAATTGTTCGGAAGAACACGACAAAACGATTACGTAAAGAAAATATACATACATATATGTATGTACCTACTAGTGTTAATTGAAGCTTTTCGGGAATTGGGCCCGGGAAATATAAATTAAGGTTTTTTCTATTATTATGAAAGAGTAAGAAACGGGCATGCAGGCCACCTAATGTTAAGTGGTGACTGTAGCCCATCGATAAACAAGTCCAATCTCATAATGTGTATCCGGCAACCACACCTCCCCAACCGAAACACAATACATGAACAACATGTCGCTTTACGTCGGGTTATGGGGGTGGCGGTGGTGCCGCCCCGGGCGAGCCCTAACGGCTCTACCACCTTTAAAATGGTTATTTTAAGTTATATAACGGGTACTCACGATTAACGATTTTTAATTTTTAATTGCCAATATTTCGAACCAGTTGCATGGCTCGTGGTCACGGCGAAACTGCGGTGGCGGGGGCAAACTGTTGACAGGTGCTAGTGACACATTAATCTATCTACCTTTCGTGTAGTTCGTCCATATCACGACACACAACACCAATTGTGGTTACTATAGCCGTGTATCAATACATAATTTGAAAAATATTAATTACAAAATCGACACAAATGTGTTCCACTTAAGGCTGATTTCGTGTTTGTTTTGCTTATCTTTGAAACCTTTGGCCTATGTCAGGGGTCGGCAACCTTTAAGACGGAAGAACCAAAAGTTGCAATTTGTAAATTTTCACTTTTTTATTTATAGAACCACCGAAAATATGTGTCAGTAATTTTGTGTTTGTCTTTATGTTCCGATTACAACACGACGTTCACCGGCAAATAAAACAGTTGATACACATACAGAATATAAAATAGACAGTTACATCTTTGGGTACATTCTAAGGTTTTGACAATAAAATATTTTGTTGGTGAGCCAACTTTTCATTCAATGAGTCGCAGGTTGCCGACCCCTGGTCTACGTGGTCTCAGTGCCAAAAATATTTCAAACAATAGTCTCACGTTTGCTTGACGCTGTTGGTGACAGGAGAGATTCATATCTCGTGCAGAGATTACAATCGCTGTGTAACGCGGGATTACGGCCAGCGTTCTTGGCAAAATGCCGCATGGGTACAAACACCCCGTAGATTGTTTAGATTGGGCTTTTATTGTAATTAGTTTTCAGGATTTCAATCTTATATTTAAGTTATATAATTATGTTAATAAAACCTAATTAATTGTAATTTAAAGTGAAAAATGTTCATCTTAACTATAAATATTCTTCATTATTGCTTATTTTGTAACAACAATGTTTAGCCTATTTTGAGGCCAGAGATACAGGCACACTGTGTACAATTTGATGTAGATTAATCTGTGTGTGTATGTGTGTTTATGTGTGTGTGTGTGTGTTTATGTGTGTGTGTGTGTGTTAGTATGAATGTATGTATATATGTGTGTCTGTCCGTTTCTTTGTCCTATATATATCACCCTTCTTATGTCATCTGGTCACCGTTACACTTAAGTTTTTGAAAATATTTCCGCAGTTTCTGACCTACTACCTCCATGAACATATAGATGGCGCACGTGTTAATTAGTAATGTATGTATGGAAGTATGCAAAGCTAGACCGAAGGGATACAGAAGAGCGCTAAGTTTAGTGGTACATTGGGTCCAGTTTTGAACCGCGAATATATTTACATTTATAGAAAAAAAAACAAATAAACATATTTGTTCTGGGAATCGAATTCAGGAATAGTTTAACAGTCATGCACACTAAGTATTACAGCAAAATAAGTCTTAACACTTTATCTTAACACTTACATTGCTGTGTATTATTTGACGCAGCGCGCTTGCAACTTGTACACCTGTCTTATATGTACAAATCTGTATGAATTACGGGCGATTAAGCGCTGTGTTTGTATCGGCGCTATGACACTGAAAGCGACATTACATTTGTTTATTTGTGGATGCAACACTGATGCTAAACACAATATTCGTGTGAATTGTCGGCGCATCTACAGTTTAGAGAACAGAGCTTCAATTTAGTTCCGCCTCTCACAATCCTGCCTCGATGCGCGGCTGTCAAAGTGTTAAGTTATTAAGACAGAATTATAAAGCTAAACCGTCAATCAGCCGTCGCCTATAAGCACCTCGGCGATACAAATCCGCTATTGTAACATGTCTCCATTCGGATGACGTTGACAGCGAAGCGAGGCGATGAAGCGGAACGGCGCCGGTCGACGGTGATATGTGCGACAACCTTTAAGACAATGAGTTCTTTCATCAAGTGTCGATTGGTAGAATTCACGGAGCTATTGATACATGGAGTCATCTCAGTAGGTATTTATTCATATATTCAGTAGGTTATTATTAGGTAAATTACTCATGTATTCTATGTGACAGTAAAGCAGTTGCAATATACCTATTTGTAAGATGATAGAACCTACACAGTTCACTAGAAAGGTATCACCACCGAACCTTCTTTTTCTCTTCTTATTTCTAGCATGAAGCTTACTTGCGTTTCAAGAGAGAATGCGATCTTCACCTAACTTCACATAAAAATGAGGCGATTCTTTAGTTCTGAAGAACAGCTACACGTTTGACCAATTAAGGTCACATCCTTACATCCTTACATGCTTAACGTCGTTACATCCTTAAGGGTATCTATAAATATTACATAAAAAAGTCTTGGTAAATATTATGCCTGTTTCTTACTCTATCACAATAAAAAAAAAAGAATATTCCATATTCATGCTAATCCAAATTAACGAATGAAATATACGGTACTTGTAAGTTACAATGCTTAATCTAATGTACTGAATTTACATTGTATCCTTGACATTCATTAAGTGTATATAAAAAATAATGAATTAAAATATTTGAATTAGAATTGAATACAAGACATTTTGAATTTAAAATAAGGTATATTTAATTTGTAAATACTTTTTCCTTAGTTTCAATTAGTTTTCAGTTACTTATACAGTGTTACCATTTTGTGTAATTATTAACTTACCGATTTAAGTTAAGGAATACTTTTCGACTTAATAAAATAATATTTAATTATACAAGAAACTTTCTTTGTAATAGTATTTAATTATACAAGAAACTTTATTTGTAACATATTTGATAAAAATACTTTAATATTTCATTTACTTCAACTAAACTTAATTATTAACTTAAATCGGTGTAAGGAATACTTTTTGAATTAATGTAATAAATAGTGTTTTATTTTACAAGAAACAATTTTTAATTTTAATATATTTCATGTTTTTTTTTTACTTAAACTAACTTAAATATAAAAATCTAAAGTACATATAAGCTGTATTTAACAAGATCTAAGCACGCTTTCCGCGTAGCTAGCAATTAAGCAGGTAATGGGTAGTAAATTTTTAATCACTACGTACTTCGATATATCTCACCTGTAGTGTCTATACACTTATAAACTACCTTTTACCTGCGTTAATCGTAAGTAATAGTAAATTCAAAGGTAAGTAAGTAAGGTAAAGTAATAGTAAATACAATTCGACCGGGGAGGTACCAACACCTCCCTCATAATCCGTCGAAAAGTATTACTTGTGTTTCGGTTGAAGGTGCGGTTGCCGGCTACACTTTGAACCGAGGCGAGCATCTTAGTCCTCAGGAGTAGCAACGTATCTACATCCGAGCACAGAAAGGAGTTCAGTTGTGGTTGTGGTTGTGCTGCGACCACTTAAATCATGTGATTTGCATGCTCGTTTGCTACGCTTCTCACATAAAAAAACTGTACCGTAACGTATAAAATCCAAATTTGGATATTCATCACTGGTTTTCGAGTACTGATCGAGAAGACCTGGAAGAAGTGTGTGAATTTATACATTTTACTATCTACCGGGTTCTCACGATTAACGATTTTTGATTGCCGATATTTCAAACCAGTTGCACGACTCGTGCAACCTGTTTGAAACTTGCTGCGGTTACTGGTTACTGCGGCGGAAGAAACAGCTGACAGATGCTAATGGTAGATTTATACATCTAGCCAACGTCTACTTCGTTTTCCTCTTTGACCGTGACCACGAGCCATGCAACTAGTTTGAAATATCGGCAATCAAAAATCAAAAATTGTTAATCGTAAGTACCCGGTAAACAACAAAAACACAGTCCCCCGTTGCGTCTATCTGTCTGTCTGTTCATGATAAACTCGAAAGGTACTGAACGAAGTTTCTCACAGTTTTCAACAATAAGTAGTTTTATTCCTGAGGAAGGTTTTAGGGATAATTAGTTAATTTTTTTTTTTGTAAATTAGGCGAGAAATTAAATAGGTAACTTCAATGTAGTAATTCAGTCGCCGTTCGAAATAGATTTTTCTAATTGTTAGTTTTTGCAACTAGGTAATGGCTGGGTGCATGTTTGAAAGGAAAATAATGTAAGTAAATATAAACTCTATTACCCGAGCGAAGCTGGACCGAGTCGCTAGTACATTTACGTAAATAATTATATACACTTTATTTAAATACAAAATTTGACGCCTGATGCATATCAAATTGTTCATAAATTTTCGCAAAGTTTTTGCTGCTTTCCATTTTATTTTATTTAATTAATTTAAAAGGGATTTTCACATAAATAATGGTTATAAATTATCTCCAATGATCTCATCGTAATTGTAATATTTGTTTGAATAACAGACCAATTTATAATGGATGTTAAAACAACGATTTTGCAACAAGTTTAAGAATAAGGATATTAGAAATAAAATTAAAATGAACATATTTTTATTCAAAAGATTTTTTTACAGAACTCTGAACTAACGTTCAAAAAGAGTGCTGTAAAGAAAAAGAAGAGTTCAAAAAGAGTTCTTTACAGCATTCTTTGTGAACGTCAATAACTACCACCGACTAGTGAGGTGTTTCGTTTTAGACATGTTCTACCACTCGCGAGGAACCGAAGTGACGCTGCTTATCGAATAGGGTCCAACCAGTTTCAAAATCTTGCTGCGTTGCAGCAGAAATAGTAACCCACAAAAACTCAGAGGATTCAGAATACCCAACAATCGAAATAGACAATGACATTACATCTATTTCGGGCGGGAGACAGGAAACTACGTAAATTGGCAAAATGTCCGCCCTTGGCTGTCAGTTAAATTACATTTTTCATTTTGTTACTATGTTAGATGACGATTTATCTTAATAAATGTGTTTTTAAGCGCACGTTTGATTTATGGTCCTCTTTTTTATTACAAAAAGCTAATAATCAGCTAGCTTAGATCTGAAATACAATTTCCCCCCACATTGGCTACCGTCGATCGTACAAAGAAGTTTTTATTTTGATTAGACACTAGACATTGCTTTAGCTTTGCTTGCGCAGAAGTCGATATGATACATTTCAATAAATTATGCAGCTCTATTTTACACTAAAATAGAACAGCACACATTCTCTCTCTCTCTCTCAGTCACACACACACATACACAATATGGGTATATATACTCCATATTTGAAGCAAATCTATAAAAGGAATCAAAAAATCATAAAAAAATGTTTTTCTATTATAATCCTCTTAGTGGTAGAATTTCCGAAATTCCTAATTATTTTATGAACTAACATCTGATAATAAAGTATGTATATCCTTTGTAAATGCATTTTTTTTAAATTGAGTCCGTGTGGATCCTAACCCTTGAGGTTTACATGTAAACATATGAAAAAATATGTCTCGACTTACGTCGTTTCGATTTACGTCGCATATTTCGAGAACCTAACATGCCGTAAGTACGAGGACTGCCTGTATACACAAATAGCGTAAACTAACATTGCTTGTCAAAAGTAATCTAAGTATTGCCATACTTACACTCTCGAACCATTAGTGTGTATTAAAAAAAACACTAGATAGATTTGAACTATAGATGTAGAACAATCGATCAACCCTACGTCTAGTAAATTTTTATTTTTTGGGCTCCATATCACGACACACCACATTAATTGTCAGTTAGGCACTAAACATTACACTATTTGTCACTTATATAAACTAACCACTATATTCCACGTGCTAACTTATAACCATCTTCTCTCTTGAAGTTCCTAGGGCGTTTCTTGATCTCTACTGCTTCTCTTACCACACGGTAAAAAATACCTGGTATCTTTCGAAAGATTTTCAGTTTAAGACAGATAAAAGACGATTTAGTCGTGTTTGACTTTAGTAGTATTAGTGGAAGTAAATGAGCTGCACCTACTGGGTAATGTTCCATACCATTTAACATCAGCTGGTCTACACAAACGAACTACTCTCTAGTTAGCGCTGATTACAGAGGTCCATAAGCGGTAATTAACGCCTAAAGCGAATAATGTGTCTGTACACAATTCGTTTCCTACTACCATTACACATTACACAGTGGTAGAGCCGTTAGAGCTCGCCCGGGGCGGCACCACCGTCACCCTCATAACCCGCCGTAAAGAAACATGTACGTCATTAATTCTGTGCGATTCACCGCCTCCGCTTTGACAGGGAGGACAGGTGAAAGTCCATTATCATAGTCGATCCGTTATCATTCTGGAAGCTCCTCCTTAATGCTGCCCCGCAAGCACAGTACGGATGCCTGACCTATAATGTGAAGCCAGCCCAGCTGGACGGGGGAGCCAGCGGGGAGTGGGATGCACCACTCGCCGACGTGGAGCGGAAGCAGCTGACGGACGGCGTTTGCAGCGGAAGTTGAGCATGCCAGAGGGATTATCCCGAGCCCCCCCTCCCCGCTTAACAGTGGGCGAGGGCTACCATAGTTAAACCACGGTGCAACCCTGAGTTCAGGCCCGGGCAAAGAGGATCTACGTCGAGACCCGTATTCCCCCGCCCAAAGAGGCTGGGACGTCCCCTGATGATGATCTCATGATGACTTCATTGTTCCGACGGTGAAGCATGATATCTCTATCTTGCAAATTTCAGAGATTGTCCATGAATTAAACCTCTTTGCGTGCTCACCGGCAGGTGTTTTATCAGCTCTAATGACGATATAATAGCTCTCGGATGGAATAAGATCCAATGCTACTTTTAGCAATTTATCTAAATCGTTGTTCTGATGAAGTAACGTATACAGTTCATGGACAATGATTCAATTTACTTTTGGATAGTGAGCACAACGTCTATTAATTACTGCCCATTGAATAAATTTGTAAGAATTGATGGTATGCATCCAGAAGTGACAACTATATCAGTAAGTGATAGATTTGTTCTTGTATCTGCAAATTATTTACGATTTTGTTAAATTATTACTATTATAAAACTATATTAAAAATAAATTTGATTTGATTTTGATTTTTTTAAATGTTATCCAAAAACTATAACGGGATTATACCCTGTAAGTGAGCAAGAAAGTTTTCTGTGCAATGTGCGTTGCGCCAAATGACGTCTTTCGAAAACAATTGTTACATTTATAAATGTTGTCCAAGAAATGTTTAGTCATTTTCCGTCTCATGAACTGGATGCGCTAGTGAGCGAAATGGATTAGGTGGTGGGATTAATTGCGTCAATTTCTCCTTTCCACCAGCACAACATAATCCAGTAGAAGCACCCTTGCATACTTTAATCGTTACAAGTTAGCAACATAATCAATTGTTGGGTCATCAATGTAATACAGTTCGTTCCAGAATTACAGGAGCACTGTTTCTGCGGGATCGTTGAATTGCATTGTGTTTGCCTTTTTTGTCTCTTTTTACTGAACTATTTTGAAATGGTAAAAAAATGAATACAAAAATAAGTTTGCCCAATTTTAATAAAAAATAACTTTCACCGAATCTTTTTTAACCACTTCCAACAAAATTTTCGATATAAATAGAAAAAATATACCTACAACACAAAAACCGTTGTTGGTGGGAGCTTGTGCCACGTGTTTGAGAACTTTTGAGGTTATGTAAATCACTTGATTAACTAATCGTGCCAAATACACTCAAATTTAATAATTTTATTATTATTAATAAAATAAGAATAATTAAAAGATAATATGAGAGTTACACTGAGATAACAAAACGATAATTGTAAACTTTATTACTACACTTGATTAATAAACAATAATGATGGCCGAAAACAGTATAGGGAGCGAAAGAAGTCTCATTGGGTGAGAGAAACAGGAGACCGGCTTCGCTCTTATCCCTATTCCGTGCTGTTTACTGGGAAGTGCTACAGGTGTAGTCTGATAAATAAGAATCACTCACCAGTAAAAGCGCGGAAAAATTTAAAAAGCTAACATCGAGCGGTATGAGAAATGATGAAATTTCCGAAATGGCTTAAAAAATAGAGGTTGGTGATAAAAGGGTAAAAATTTAGGGTTATATGTATTTTTTAATGCGACATAATAAAAAAAATGACTAAAACTTAAAAAAGGTTAAGGGTGTACAACCCTTCTCACTAAGGGTTATGAAAAATAGATGTTGACCGATTCGCAGACCTACTCAATATGCTCACAAAATTTCATGAGAATCGGTCAAGCCGTTTCGGAGGAGTAAGGAAACGAACATTGTGACACGAGAATTTTATATATAAGATAGATGTATTATGCAAATTATTATCAAACCAAAATGGTAGCAAAATATATTTGATTTTGTTGATTTTTTGAGTTTGATTTATCTGGATACGTGTATTTTTGAGACTAACGAGTCCGACTTAATAAATTGTTTAGTCATGCTTTATTATTAAACACTTTAACTGCGCCGCTTATGTATTTATATATCATACTTCATTACTTCATTAAACCTAACTTCTATTTCAATATAATTTTCTTATAATCATTAACATTACTAATAATAACAACTGACATTACTATGATGACTAACGCCTACTAACCCGAAAATGATTATGTATACCTGTTAAAGTATACGATTTTAACCTGTTAAAGGTAGAATAAGTTGAACAAAATGTATTCTATTTCTCCATCTTGTTATTTACCTTATTCAACAAAATAAATGAATTGAATTACATCGAGTCAATGTTGCCGAGGCTACTAAACTGGAGCGGTATTTTCCAGACTGCAGATGCGCTGACAGTCATTATATTTTTTAGCCTCAGTGTAACATCCACGAATACACAGACGTAATGTCCGTATCAGTCTTGTAGCGCTGATGTAAATGCAGCACTTGTGTTCGGCCGTAACCCACACAGATTTGTACGTACAACAAACACTTATGTACACAAGCCGCAAGCGCGTTGAGCCAAGTAATACATAGAAATGTTGTACGACGCAGGGAAAGGGTTAAAGATGTTAGAACCGAGGAGGTAACACCGCCACGTTTACAATCAATACTGCAGCAATTGTGGTATTCCTATGAGAGGTGTGACCAGCTACTGATAAGGAAGGACATGATCTTAGTTCTCAGGGTAACAACGTCTACGTACGACTTAACACAAGTGTTTGACACTGGATATCCGTGGGCTGCAGCGATTACTTAAAATCGGGTGACTTGCACGCTTATTTGTAGCTCTTCCAATATTAAAATCTCGACATCCTATTCCACTAAATACAAGTTTAAAAAGAACTAAACAATGTACAAGGATACTCAGGAAAATTTGAAAATAAATTCTTTTTACTTAATTTTAGCATGTAACTATTAATATTAAATATTGAGTTAGGTCATATAAAATATTCAAATATACTCAGTTTATTGGCTGACGTGATACCGTCCTGGTGCTTTTGTGTCGACAAGCGAGCGGAAATTTTATTTCAATCTTCCCTTAACCCTTAAAGCGTCACTATTACTTCCTAAAGGGCATCCGTTTTTTGCAATTTTGGTAACCATATACGACTTTAAACTATTACTATCGAGGAATTTATACTTTTTACTATATAACGGGTATTCACGACTAACGTTTTTTATTTGCCGATATTTTTAACCTCCGACCCGCTGGTCTTAGGTCTTTGGTCCGAGGCTTATGTTCAGCAGTGGTCAATTATAGACTGACTATAATAATAAATTTTAACCGGTTCCATAGCTCGTGGTCACGCTTTTTTTATGTTGGTAAAGCAGCAAATGTACGTTCATGTCATCTGATGTTTAGTCTTTGTGGCCCATGGACATCTACGTCCAAGCTCTGACATGGATGTCCATGGGTTTAAGAAACCATTTAACATCAGGTGGTCTGCACATTCATTTGCTACACTTCCAGAGTGATAAAAATCCCTAAAATATGCCGTAAGTATGTTCAAGTAACTAAAGTATCGAATTTTAAGGGGGTTAATGTGCCAATAACAAATTCATATTCATATTCAAAATCCTTTTTTTTGTATTATTTTTATATTCAAATGTAAGGAATTGTAAGGTTTTTAACGTACCAATAAGTAAAGAATATAATTTTTAGGGTTTTAACCAAAAAATAAATAAATTATGGAATTTTAAGGGTTTTAAGCGACCAATAACTTAAGTATGGAATTTTAAGAAGTGAATCATAAATCCATTAATGACTCAATAAAGATCTCGTAATGAAAAGGGCTAAAGCCATGGTCCATTACGTAGACTTCACACATCTTCGAGAACTTTATGGAGAACCCTCAAACGTGTAGGTATGATTTTCTTCAGCGTGAAATAAATGACGATAAATTTCTAATACGCACATCATATTAACGAATGACAGGTCCGTACCAGAGATTCGAATGCCAGTCTCCTGTGTGATTGGTCGGAAACTTACCTAGACACAGGGTTTAAGGATAGGATTAATCGGATGTAAGTAGTTACGATACTGAGGGGAGACTAGCGCCCAACATTGGGAGTGGCACAGTAATACTTTGATGATGGGTTACGATACAGATTGGCATAAGCAGTGGACGGCAGATTCGTCACTGTTTATAAAGCATTTTAAAGGAAGTATACAAAATCAATCTTCTGAAGTCTCATTGCTGGGTATCTTCCACGAGAAAGCGTAAACTATATTCCAACGCACAGGTCAAGCGTAGATCAAATATGTATTTATTTAATAAATTATTGTGATTTTTTTGACTAAACTTTTAAACATATATTTAAACTAATATTATCAGGGAATTTATACATTTTACTATGTACCGGGTACTCACGATTAACGATTTTTATTTTATTTCCAACCAATTGCATGGCTTGTGGTTTCGCCGTGACCACGAGCCATGCAACTGGTTCGAAAAATCGTTAATCGTGAATACCCGGTACATAGTAAAAATAAACTTTTTAAGAAAATTCCGATTAACATTATATTCCTAATTGATATTCTCACGGATGTAACAAAAGGACAAATAATTTTATTTGATTCCCATTAAATTTGTTTAATTAACAAACAAATTACGAGTACTTTGAATTTTAAATCCGTATGTAATATGTAATCAGGCAGAATTAAGTACGTAAGTGTAAAAACTAGGAAGGTGCGTTCTTGTACCTACCAATTAAGACTACAAAATATTTTTTGTGATTTAAAATTTGCATCCTATATCAATATTGGTTTAATCATTGACTCTGCTGAACTTATTTACGTTATTAATTATTTTTTGTTTTATTTCTTGAAGTACTTTTATTGATACTTTAAAAGTAATTTTGAAGATAGATATGCATATTGTAGTATCTAAAAATATTGTCAAAATTAATTATATACGTGTACATACATTTTGATACGCCGGACGTTGCAAATATTTTGTTTCCATCGATTTCCAAGTTTTTAACTTGTCCAAAATTCACAAAAATCTAAGTATTATTTCAACACTTCAACCGTAATTTGACAACACGGAACAATCTTATTATTAACGAGTTTTCCACGTTTGAATTCCGTCTAAATTAAAAAAAGAACTTTTTTGCGCCACAAAAACATTAATATCATCACATCACTCCACGAATATACTTCGCTTTTACGAAACTCATTGTTACCGCGTTATATCGGAACGCGCGCCGCAGGCCACCGCGTACATCCTCATAGCACGAAGTTCGCGGGTCGACTGCTGGCGAAACGTGACGTTAAATGACGTGACGGCTGAGTTAGCGCAGCAGCGCACCTGTAGAACGCTACCTGCTATTCAAATTTCGAATGCTCGAACTTCAAAAATTATCATCATCATGTTTAAAACAAAATATGAATCCAAATAAGCTATGTTTGTACGTTGAATGTTATTTGGAAAATCTTATCGTAACAGTCATAGTTTTTGATGCAAAGATCATGTAAACAATTTTTTACACATGATTCTAACTAATATTATCGCGGAATTAATACATTTTATTATGCACCGGATACTCACGATTGACGATTTTTGATTGCCGATATTTGTAATCGATTGCATAGCTCGTGTTTACTAACAGCCACGCGACCATAGTGCACTTCTTTTTTTTATTTTATGTCTAATGCCGTATTGCAACATGCTTTAATTTATAGTCATTTAAACTAAAGAATTTTATATAATAATATTAATAATTATTCCACCGCAAAGTTTCGGCTTATAATTTATTGTTAGTAAGAATTTGCCGAATAAATTACGTTACTATTGTTAGTTAATAATAAATTAATAATTTAATTATAATGAATATGTTAAGAACATACACACGTATAGTGGAACAAACTGTATTCCAGAAATATTAAATATAAAATCAGAACAAATTAGGTTATATAAAAAAAAAAAAAACATATAAATACATATAGATAAAACGTTATATTTTTGCCTTATTATGATTTTATATATTAATTTATATATAACACAGTCGAAAAACTTATGTAAAGTGATCATTGTTTTCTATGTATTGCCACCAGGCAAGTTCCTAATACATAATAATATATGTAAGTTAATATTATCACGGAATTTATACTTTATTATGTACCGAGTACTTACGATGTCCCCGAATCTGCTCCGCCACCGCAGTTTCGCTTTGACAACGAGCCATGCAACTGATTCGAAATATCGGCAATCTAAAATCAAAAATCGTTAATCGTGAGTACCCGGTACATCAAAAAGTTCCTCATAAATCGTTAATTTTCACGGGAGATGTTTTAAAATTAAAAATCCCATGTATAAAGTTCTGGGAACACCTCAGTAAGTAATTAATTCCACATATTGCACGAAAAGGATATCGAATACAATATTGATTTCATATGGAATTAGCGACTCGGACCAGCTTCGCTCGGGTAATACGGTTTATATTCACTTACGTTATTTTTCTTACATACATGCATCCAGCCATTACCTAGTTGCAAAAACTAACAATTAGAAACATCTATTTCTAACGACGACTGAATTACAAAAAAATTCCTTTTTTGTCTTAGATACTAGCTTTTTTACGAATTTCATATCGCTTTTTGATTATTTTTTTATGTGAGAAGAGTAGCAAACGAGCATGCAAACCATCTGATGTTAAGTAGTCGAAGCCCATAGACATCAAAATACAACCACAAACACAACTGAAATCCTGTCTGAGCTCGAGGGTAGCTACGTTGCTACCCCTGAGGACTAAAATGGTCACCTCGCCTCAAAGTTTAGCCGGCAACCGCACCTCTCCAAACAAAAGATAAGTAATGCTTTACGGCGGATTATAAGTCCAGCGGAAGTATCTCCCCGGTCGAACTATATTTCTCCCACCTTGAGCCTAGGCAAGTATAAGTGTAGTTATAGTTTTATTGTGGGGTTCCAAGGATTCAAAAACATATAAAGTTTAACTAGTTTTCCTTCAAACTTCAAGTAGGTAGAAAAAGGATTTTTTTTATCACCGCCTGTATTCTATCAAAACCTATACAAATATGCAATACAAAAATGACATATATGGAAAATTAATAAGAGATAGATACATGTACAAAAATTCTGAGTTTTTTTTTGTAGTTGGACAAAGGGGGGAGGGCTTAAACCCCCTTAAAATCACTTATGGTCATGTTTGCAATTGATGCAAACATCTGTCCAACCGAAACTCAAGAATTGCTTCACGGTGGAATGTAAAGGCGGTGGTACATCTCTCCAGTCGTCCTCACATAGTTATTGTATGAAAATCTTCCATAATACAAAACTCATGTATAGAACACATTAGTTCATAATTGATCATCGATACAAACGTTTCGTGTAAATCAAATCAAATAGGTCCTAACTTGTGGTTAAACATCGAGACACGCAATATCGATATTAACTCATAAACAAGTAGGTTTATTGTCGAATCGTAATCAAAGCATTGATAGACGATTGTGGCAGGTGGCGCCACAGAACCATGCTTTACTAGAAATTCCGACTTTGCTGCGGCATACGCTTTAGATGACAGATTCAAATGACATCGTACATCAATGGCGTCTGTTCAAATACAAATTAAAATATTTTATTCCATTATAAGTTATTTACATACACTTAATGAATGTTATGCGATAAAAAAGGATGCAATGTTTAATTCAGTACATCGGCTTTGAACATTGTTCGTTTTCAAACTATAGGTACAATTTTACATTGTTCATTTCACATTCATTTAGTGTATGTAAATAACTTGTAATTAAATGAAATAAATCTAAATTTCAATTACTTTGATTTGACAATATGGTTTTCTCCATATTGTCAAGTCTATTAAATTTAAATCATGGTATAGAGCGTCTTAGTAGAGAGACCGAGTGGTACGGCGTGACACTATAACATGCCATCATGCTTCTTCTCCGCTGCCGCTCTCTATTCGTTATGAACTTGCCTTGTATTATTCTGTGTACTTATATCATTATAACGATAATAACAAGAAAATATATTTAATATGTTTATATATTTTACTCTATATTTAATTATAACAATATTTAATATTGAACAGTTTTTTTTTCAAAATAATCCATAGTTCCGGAGACTAGTACTATATCACTTTTGATTAACAATGATCATAACACTAGAAGTGAATCAAAGATATATAAAAATGACCATAAATTTTAATGTTACCATGTTCCCGACATTTTATAACATTTTTTAATCTGTTTCTTTCATCTCGTTACCGTCATTCATTCCTACCTATGATAATCTGGAACATCTTTAAACTAGAATACAATACACAAATAGTTACAATAGTTAGAATACAATACATATAGTTTACAAAGCTGTTATTTGAAGCAGTCAAAATACGAAGGGTTCCATCTGAATAATCATGTAATTCGATATTTTCTACTTACCAATGCACAAACAAAAGGCCAAAGTGAATTTATGGGCTGTAGGAGCACTCATTCAAACTATCGCTACGCGCGCCAAGTGACAATTCCATATCTGTAGATATATTACTCTGCGGGTTCCTATGAAAAAATGAAGTTATTTCCTTAATTCGAGCCGAAGCTCACGCACCTTGGTTTAAGAATCGATTAGATGTCATTTAACATCAAAGAAATGACCCAAATAAGGTGTCCATTCGGGTCATTTGGTATTTGGTAGTAAAATAAAATAGAACGCTTTATTTCTCGTCTATCTTTTAAACCTCAATGCAAAATTTGAATGTCATAAATTTTAAGTCTATGTCTATTTGTTCGTTTTTCTGTGGCATGGTAGTTCTAAAAGGAACATTTTTTTAATTTTTATTTCAAAATTTCAACTTTAATGAAGATTTTTTCAACGGTTTAAATTTTATCAGCTGATTTCTGTATACATTTCATTGGTGTACTAAACCTAAACCTATCTACCTACCTACTAAACCTAATAAAAAGGCAGACGAGGTACGTGATGAAAAGGATATTACTCTTTTTTTATAGGTTAACCTGACCACAAGGCAGACGGGCCATGCAAAGCAATCACCATTGCCTATGGACATTTGCAACACGAGAGGAGACGCCGCATTGCCGGCTTTGAATGTGAATTGTTGCACGTTTTTTGAATAATCCTGTGTAATACCGTACAGGGCATACTCAAAGCGTAACCTCAGAAGTGAGTTCGTTCTAGTTCTACTTCTTGCTCGTCCATTTGTATTTCTTTCATGAAGAAACTACTTATATAGTTATTTTAAAATTTTGTACACAAAGTAACTATACCTCTGGCTATAGGTTCTCATTATAGGCTAAATATTTTATCACTATATGATATTAAAACTGACCAACTATCAAAACTATAGTTAAGCTAACTGTCATTTGAAAACAATAATATTTGGCGAGTGAAGCCGCAGGTTACAGCCAGTCTATAACACGTCCACCAGACCGATTGAATTGAAATATAATATACAATAAGTAACTTTTTCTGAGAACTATCAATAAATACTCTTTTATAGCAGTTTTGTATTGTGTTTAACGTTGAGTTATGAAGCTAAGATGTCCTATTCTCCGTTAGAACCTTCACAATGTTCTAAGTTACGATGTCTACAAATTGATAGTATAATTGAAATTCGAAAAAATATAAACTTTTTGCAGAGTTATTTATGACGTTTCCCTTCGATTATTAATATTTCAATCGTCCTGAACTTTATGTTATAGTCAATACTATAATAATCTTATAGATGACAAACTTATATGCCCTCATGGCAAAGTGGTTAACTAGCATCTGACAAGCGAATGGTTCGATTCCAGAAAGTCAAAATTTAGATTTTGAGAAGATATTATGAATTTAGATTTGGGTTCACTATCTGGTCCATTATTTGATTGTGTTATGGAGACAGTGGAAAACATCTGGTTTTGAACTAATATCATCGCGGAATTTATGTATTTTACTACGTATTTGATACTCATGACTAACTTTTTTTAATTGCTGATATTTCGAAGTGGAGAGAGAGATTTTGTCACCCATGATTAGGTGTCACGTATGCTCATTATCTGTCTAAAGCTATACGGATATTAAGTATTGTAAATATGTTATTTCTCAAACGACCATCCTTTCCTAAGCTAAGTGTGACCGGGAAGTTGATGGTCTGACGATGTAAAATCATCGTAATTTTTCATTCATTAAGTGTGCCCAATACCATAAAATTAACAGCAAATGATTTTCAATTTCATTAAGATAAATAATCAGGGTATCGTTTAAGTGTTTAAGGATTAAGTAAGGTAAGTTTAAGGAAAAGGATAAATTAAGTCACGTTTAAAGATAAGGTTAATTTTATTTTATTTTAGTACACGCGGGAGCAAAGCATTTCTGAATGACTTTGAATAGGAATCTTGTGCTACTTGGAGTTGGTTACAGGTATCCATGATGAGTAGAAAACGAGCATGCAGTGAACTGATGCTATATCGTCTTTGCCTATGTATATCTAGGTCCAATCTCAAATATGACTGGAGTTCTGTCATGATGTTTTTATGTTCAATAAAAATCTTTGAATCTTTGTCTGATAGTGCGTGGATGCGTTACTACTCCTGATGACTGAGATGGACGCATCGCAAGTATACAAACAACCAGCCTTCTCCAACTGAAACATAATTGCTTTAAATCTGATTTTGAGGGCGACGATGGCACATTATCCATTTTTAATGTGAGAAGAGTAGCAAACGAGCATGCAAACCACTTGATGTTAAGTAGTCGCAGCCCATAGACTTCTACGTACAACCGCAAACACGACTGAAATCCTTCCTTTAAGCTCGAACATAGTTACGTTGCTACTCCTGAGGTCTGAGACGGACGCCTTGCATATAAAGGTACCGACAACAGCACCACTGCTAACGAAACACAAGAAATGGTTTAGAGCTGACTATAAGAGCAGCGATGGTAATGATAGCAAGCCTTCCACCAACTTTTATGCTCGTGTGTTATAGCAAACTTATTTCACCTTGCAAGCTCTTTTGCAAAAGTTTTGAGCAAAAATATTTGTGCTGCTTTCTCTTCTCTCTCTCTGGAAAATGACCAATCCATATTCCGATGAGAGTTGATTGAGTTGGGTTAGTTGCGTGTCGGAAGATTGTAAATGATAAATGGTCCAAAGACATCTGACAGATTTCGATAACTGTTACCTTAAATTAATGATAAGTAATTTCTGTGATTGTACATTTTGTTATCATTATCTGCTAGGTACAAGTCCCGCCCTCATAATCCGCCGTGAAGCATTACTTGTGTTTCGGATGGAGAAGTGCGGTTGCCGGCTACACTTTGAAGCGAGGCGACCATCTTAGCCCTCAGCAGTAGCAACTTATCTACATTCGAGCTCAGGCAGGATTTCGGTCATGCTTGTGGTTGTACGTGGATGGCTATGGGCTGCGACTACTTAACATCAGGTGGTTGCAGTTTGTTACTGTGTAGTTGTGGTTATTCTCAAAACAGCTTAACCGATTTCGGTACGGTTCGTTACTGAGTTATTCATTAGTTGAATCGATATATAAATAAAAGAGTTGTCAATTTTGAAGCTTCGGTTGTGAGTACAAGAGAACTATTATGATGTTATAAAATCTTGAAAATTGAACGAAGTAGCGGGCAGCAGCTTGTTCCAAATAAAAACTATTTACGATGTAATAGTGACATAGTCGCCATGATAGTAAAGTAATATAGTATTCCAAATTTGGGCTCTATTTTGAAACAAAACAAAACAAAGTGTTGTTTTATTTCAAAATAGAACAAAGCAAAGTGTTGTTTTGTTTGAAAATAGAACACATTTTTTTCCATTCCGTTTTAGAACAGAATAGGCTTTTACGTCCTAATTGGCATCTTTGTAACCCTGATCCTGTCACCGCCACGCTTGCTAAAATGCGAACGAGCCTTTTGTTTCGTCCATGAGAGCTGGGAATATTAGTCTGAAAATAAAGTTGTGGGCACTTTCGAAAATCAAAACTTTCCGCAGACGTTTTCATTACAACAACGTTGTTTGTAATGAATATTTGCTTTAGCTTTACCGTTTATTAACATCTGATAAGGAATGTTCGGAATACCGAGTAATATAAAGCCTATAATGAAATGAGTTGTTGGTGTTTGATATTTCTGGGAAATACTGTGTATTTTAACCTATTATTATAAATACGATTTCCTAGATATCCCGCAGATAATTGAACTGGTCACTATGTTATTTTCAATCTAAACTTTTATCTATTAAATTCAGGCGAAATAGTCTTACTAATATTATAAATGTGAATGTTTGTTTGTTTGGTAGCTTTCATTTTCTTAATGACATAATTGATTGGATTTAAACTTTATAGACGGATAATTTGTTTTCTAAATGAACAGTGCCCAGATTTGTTTCCCACCTGCTTTTTTCTCCCGGTCAACTGTACCCAATAAGGCGCTCAAAGCCGACCAATTGATTTAACATTATAACTTTGATATTCATTAAATGTATTTATATATCTTTTAATAAAATAAAATGTTCCAATTTGAATTTGAATTTAAAAAGAATTTTATGCGTATTCTGTAATTTGCGGATAAAGTGGCAGTTGTATTGGTTGTGGCAGTTACCGTGCTTTAAGTGGCATACCGATGGTACCGACCGCGACAGCGCTGTGGTCGCACAAGCTACAACATAGTACCTAACATTTTGAGCGATCACGTCTTGCAACTTGTGGACGTGGTTAACATGCGACCGCAGTCGCGTGCTACTGTTCCAGTAGCATTATAGTCATCCCTAAATATTATAAAACAAAGTCCCCCATCCCATCTGTTTGTTCATGATAAATACACAAAGTACTGGACGGATTTTCTCACAGTTTGCAACAACAGGTAGAGTGATTCCTGAGGAAGGTTTTAGTGCATAATAAGTAGTGTTTTTGTAAATTGGGCGAGATATTAAACAGTTAAATTCAATAAAGTAAAATGGATAGTTTTTGCAACTAGGTAATAGCTGGATTGTATGAAAAATAAATGATGTAAGTAAATATAAGCGAAGTTGGGCCTGGTCGCTAATAATAAGTAATGAGTGATTGGTACCCAGTCCCCGTTATCGAAATGCTACAGCGTCGTCGTGTAGTCACTTGAACGTCGCAGTTGCGTCTCGTGATCGTTGCAATGAGGACGCTGCTTAATTTAGCAGACTATCGACAATTATTTTCAAATAAAACAATATTTTATAAAATATTCAACCGATCAATAATCATACGTTGAACACACTGTGTGGAATACTCATGGTTATTTTATCATTAGATAATAAAATATTCTGTATCTACACAGCTAAGTTGTCTTGCCTCAGTGACAACGAAGGTAACACCTCTTAGTGTAGCGTTGCATTACGCTCAAGTTACTACAGTTAGTTTTCCAGAACTCAATTATATTTTCTAACCTATTTGCATTGTTGTAACCCTTACTTCTTTGAATATACAGCTCATTCAGCACACCGTAATTTTCCTTATAAGCATGTCCTTTGGATTTTTGCAACCATTTTTATTTAACTTTTCATTATTATTCAATTGATATTTTTGAGTCAGTTACATCTTGGGCGCCGTCGCGAAGGGTCATATAGAAACTTAAGGACTCATCGGCCTTTTAATGTGATTAATTATTTTATAGTCAATAAAAAAAATGTGGTAAAAAGTACTTTTAAAGATTGTTAAAGACACGCTACGTAACAGCACGTTAGATATTAATAGTAACTTCTTTTAACAGTGAAAGGAAATAACATGAGGATTCTTACATTCCTGAGAATTTTTCAAAGGGTTATCGAAAGTCTGTCTAGTCTACTAATCCGCAATTAGTCAGCGTTGTTGACTAACCATTTTGATTCGCAGATTTGATTAGTGGGGTAGAAATGAGTTGAAAGTGAGGGTGAAAATGGCTAGAAAAGAGAAAAAGATCGGAACTTTTCGTAAGGGAAAACTAGATAGCATAAGATCGTGTATCTTGCACAAAGTTCCTTATCCCAAGTCAGTACATAAATTACGAATTCGACTCTGCAACAAATCCTCCTTAGAGAATCCCTACTGACAGGGTGTAAAGATAGGTTAGATATAAAAAGACGGGTTTCGTTTTAGGGTTTTATCAGAAACATGAGGAAATTTGAAGGCACCACGTTTGATATTTTACCAGAGATAAACTTTTAACACTACATCTCGTATACAAAAGTAGATTTCTAAACCAAAAACCTAATTAGTACGCTGTTTATGTGGTAAGGATAGCAAACGGGCATTCTGTCTAAATGATATTAACAGTCTGTAGTCTACTGACATTGTAAATTAAATTCAAATTCAAATTTAAACTTTGTTTCATTATAAAGTACGTACATACACTTAATGCATGTCAAAGTTACAATGTAAAATATTCAGTTCATCGACTGAATGCTGTTGGCGAAGGAACGGCTAAGGTTGATCGTGAGGAAATACCTATCTTAAAAAATCTCGGCTCTTTTAAATGTCTTTGATATAATCTATGGTCTACTCTTTTCATTCAGAGAGAAGGCATGTGATCAGCAATGCGACTGTAATGGATTAATAATTATCAGGTATCCTAAAGTTAATCACAAATACACTAACTGTGAAGACTAAATTGAAACGCCTTACGTAAATAAGGATATTGTTGCGAATCCACCTCTATCCCTTGCTACTTTCTTCAAAACAAATATTGTTTTTATATAAGTTAGCTTGACAAAAAGGCAGAGCATCTGATAGAAAGCAGTCGCCATCGGCTATGGACAACTGCAACCACAGGTCTTGTCAAAGTAGCCCTTGACAGACAACTTTTGTTGTATATTTTTATAAAGAACCCCATTTCACAGCGCTCAAGGAATACCTTTTTATATGAGAAGAGTAGCAAACGAACAAGCAAACCACCTGATGGTAAGTAGTCGCAGCCCATAGACATCCATGTACAATCACAATCTTGACTGAAATCCTCTGAGCTCGAAGTACTTACTTAAAGTTAATACACCCTAGGATTTAATCCATTACGTAGAAAATGTGTACTAATAACCAAAAAATAATATTTCGTGTGACGTAGATGCTATTAATACTCAAAGAGAGAAAAAAAACGGGCCTAAAACAGAAAAATCTTAGGTTTCGAGCTGGTCGGGAATAGAATCTAAGATCCTCTAACTTTATTTTTATGATAATCGTTTGGCCATTGTGAGTCATATTCACAAGCACTTGGTTATTAAAATATAATCCGAGAAACTTAAAAATTACGAGTTTAAGGTATTTACATTGGTGATTGAAGATCAAACACTTTATTAATTCTCCGGTTAAAGTTTCGAAGTTCGATAAACATTGATCTTTTTCTTACCAAATTGAAGTAAGAAAATAAAGGGCAGACAACTTGATGGAAAACTCTATTTTTTTCAGGTTTTAGAACAACAGTATGACCGGGGAAGTCTAGATACGTTTTAGGTTTGGGTGTAGTAGGTGGGTCTTTGTACTTTTGACACCCTTGGCAAAGGGAACCCTGGT
This sequence comes from Phocides pigmalion okeechobee, assembly GCA_018251015.1. NCBI lineage: Eukaryota > Metazoa > Arthropoda > Insecta > Lepidoptera > Hesperiidae > Phocides > Phocides pigmalion. The sequence goes on along the minus strand of DWON01000427.1, from coordinate 4,838 downwards.
GTTATTATTTTGAGACGCGTGTCAAACAGTTGAATAATAGTGATGATGCAAAATTTCTTCTTGTAGAAAGGCTAGTTGTTTTGTTGAGTCAAACCTAAGCCGTATTAAAAATGTTTTATAGATTGCTACACACATATTTTCAGTAATAACTGCTGCCTACGACTTTGATCCTGGAAAAAGAAATGTCCCAGAAAATGTGGAAACACCAGAAAAATTAACATAATTTTCAGGATCTTTCCAGACTTTCTAACTGCAAAAGTTCTTATGTGTTCACACAAATAACTTTTATATTGACACTATGTTTTATATAAGGTCCGAATTAAATCAAAAGTCTACTAAATATTCAGTGAACCTTATTGCAGAACATTAGTGAAAACCAAAAAATCCGTTAAATTACTAAGATGCGTGCTCACAAGTGTACTGGTAAACAAATAAAAAATCTAACAACAATTGTGTTGAGTTCTATTGCGTTAGTAAAAGCTCTTAATAAAACTTTAATGATATGTCTTCCGTATACACAGAGTCATAAGTTCTTTTTTTTGTAGAATGTTGTATATTTACAATAATAAAAATCTCCAAACTAATAATAATAAAATTCTAACCTAAACAATCTAAAGGTAGTCCGTGCTCACGGGGTATGGTTCCAAGAACGCTAGGTGCATTCTCGCGTTGAATAGCAATAGCAATTCTCTGCGCGAGATATTAAACTACCCTTTTGTTACAGGCGGCGTCGATCAAACGTGATACTAATTGTTTGAAAAAAATTTGGCACGCGGGCCCCACGGAATAGATTTGAATTATTTGTCTAGAATAGATTATTACGTTTCGCGCTATTGACCATCGCGATCCTAAATCTCTTTGTCGTGAAACATAAAAAGAAAATAGAGTATCTCCGATAAACAAGAAAAAATTACCTTGACACGAGGGAAATCCTTTCCATACACAAGGAGGCGTTAAGATTATTTTTATCTGAATTCACATGAGTGGGAAATTCTCGATCGTAGTAACCTTGATCTTTATTTTTATTTGGGCTATATTTTTAAAATTATTGAAAAGATTTCAATTTATATTATCCAGTGACGGCTATAGTGTAATACAAATGATGCGTAAAATATGATAATTAGGAATATATGTCATAAATGATCATTATCTCTAAGTATTATAAAACAAAGTCCCCCGTCACGTCTGTCTGTCTGTTTGTTTGTGATGAACACAAAGAGTACTGGATGGATTTTCACACAGTTTTCAACGATAGGTAAAGTGATCCCTGAGAAAGGTTTTGATGCATCATAGTTTAATTTTTTTTTGTAAATTGGGCGAGAAATTAAATAGTTAAATTCGATATACTAATTCAGTCGCTGTTGGAAATAGATGTTTCTAATTGTTAGTTTTTGCTACAAGGTTGACTGGATTCATGCATGAAAGAAAAATAATGTAAGTAAATATAAACTATTACCCGAGCGAAGTTGAGCCGGGTGGCTGGTACATTATAGTTTCTAGAGTTACTAAGAATCCGGAACTTAAAAACTATTTTGCAACATTGTATTACTACCGTGTATAATGGTAAATAATCATTCCATTATATCATAAACAATCGCTTTATATGATAGTTAAAGGCCATAACTATATAAGTGATCAGAATGATGATGCTCTAAGTGATGATGCGTCTTCTCCAAAACGAAACACCTTACGAGTCGGTGATAGTTTATTGACTGTAAAGTGCTTTGAATAAAAATATATTGATTTTATTTTTGATCGTTTCATATCATAAATAACGGCTTTAATAATGCGTCTCACATCGCCGTAAATACGTGACTTAGTTATAAGTATATATTAATATGTATGTTAGACTGAAAGGTACATATGATATGGATCTCTGTATTCAATTATACTTTTGTATCTTTGTTTGTATCGTCTGAAATAAATGATGATTATTATTATAATAAATGATTGTTTAATACTCTAAGTGAAACTATAATTTAAGCGTTTTTTATTTCTCGATTACAAAGTAGCAAATGAGTGGGCATGCTACCGATATTAAGCGATCGCTACAGCCTAGATCCAAATCCTAACGACGTGTGCTTTTAGCCAGCAATAGTTGGACCTTTATCGCGGCCCTAGAAGGAATTATCGTTTGAACATTTATTTTTATGTGTAAAACATCAGTATGTATGAGTAGCAGATGAGCATGAAAATCACTTGATGTTAAGTTGTCACAGCTCACAGACATCTACGTAAAACCACAAACACGACTGAAATGCTATCTGAGCTTGAGCATACGTACGTTGCTACTCCTAAGGACTAAGATGGTCACATCGCTTCAAAGTGTAGCCAACAACCGCTCTTCAACCGAAACACAAGTAATGCTTTACGGCGGATTATGAGCGAGATTTCGACATTCATAACAAAAATCTCAAAATAGGTGTCCGCACAACTGCGCTTGTACTCAATAACAATTTCAAAGACTATTGATTCAAACTGCGCAAATTGAAAATACGTTGCAATTTCGAACATCGAAAAAAACAGAAAAGAATTTTAAAATGGCTTTCTCTGTATAAACGAACCCGTTGCGAAGACAATAAATCATATTCAGTCTATTTATGTTTTTTCACAAACAATTCTTAGACTTGCGAGTCGACCTCATTATCACGATGAGAATATAAATACCACTTAATGGACGGCAACACTATCAGAAAATAACTGTCTGTTATATTTGTAAAACATTAGATGAAGTGTTTTATGTGCCAAAATGTCATATACTACAATATAACATACTGAAAAGCTTTTCACAACAACGCATTTTCCGACAGAAATGACATCTGTTACATTAATTGCTAATATTCTTTATCTTCGGTAAGGACGGCTTCACAAGGTTGATAGTGTGGCAGCAGAATTGCGATTGTCGCGCTGCTTAGCAGCAAACAACCGTGCGACACGAGATTGTGTAGTACAGGGATCGGCAACCTTTAAAACGTCAGAGCCAAAAGTGATTGATGTAGTACAGGGATCGGCAATCTTTAAGACGTCAGAGCCAAAAGTTGCAATTTGCAATCTTTCCCATATATTAAAGAGCCACATGTTTAAATAGTTTTATATCTGTCTGTGTTACGATTTCAACACTACTTTCACTGGCGGATAGCTTTTGTTGTGGGGAGTATAAACTACAGTGCAATGTAGTGGAACATGTACAGTACATAAAATAGATATTTATACCTATGGATAAATTTTTCAGGGTTTTGTCAATAAAATAATTTATCCAATATTTCCATTGAAAGAGTAGTAGACGACAGCGCGGCCCGAGCATCAGTTGGCTTCGAACCAGAGCTACAAGCGCACACTGTCAGCGTGTACTATTACAACTGCATTGTCATGTAATTTTTACTATTTTATTTTGTATTCAACCTAATTTAAATTGATTTTTATTTTCTCATATATGGTAGTGTTTTATTTTTTATTTAATCTTGAATTGTTTTATATTATTTATTTTCTTACCGTGTGTATGTACTGTTTTCTGTTGTTTTATTGTGAGCCGTCGTTTGCACCTATAATTGAGGTAACACTACCATAACTAATATTATATAATTACTCTTTATTAAATGTGTTAGTGTTTATTTTGTTGGTGTAACTAATAAATAAATAAATAAACTTATTACACATTATATACTATGATTTTAAAGCAATGTAATCGCGGAATATATACATTTTAATATATATCAGGTACTTACGATTAACCTTTACATAGTAAATCTGTGTATATCATTCCATAATTGTTGTCGCTATCAAGAAAAATAGGGTAGTTGTGCTAAATATAAGGTAGATTGGAAACAATGTGGTCATCGAATCGGACGACATCACCTGATCGCCCCACCTGCCTATTTCGTTTTACCTGAACTTATTATTAACAAGGACGGTAGTACTAGCTCGTGACGCATTATATTCGGATGCGTCGCGGTACACGGACAGCTCTCTGTTCCTGGCCTTTTCTATTGTCATTTAGCGATGTGATTGCTATTACGATTGTAACACTAGATTGCCGTGATGGTTTATTTGAATAAATCTCTTACTTTATATTTGGTTAAATCTCTGCAGTATCGCTTCTGATACCCGAAGCACCCCCTATATTTATGTGTACACAGTTTTTTAAAGTGAGAAGAGTAGCAAACGAGCATGCAAACTACCTAATGTTAAGTAGTCGCAGCCTATAGACATCCACGTACAACCACAAACAGGACCGAAATCCTATCTGAGCTCGAACGTAGATACGTTGCTACTCCTGACGCCTAAGATGGTCGCCTCGCTTCAAGATGTAGCCGGCAACCGTACCTCTCCAACCGAAACACAAGTAATGCTTTACGGCGGATTATGAGGACGGCGTTGGTACTTCCCCGGTCAAACTGTGGTTCTCCCATCTTAAAAAAAATGTAAAGTGGATCCTCTATTTCAAACCCTTAAAGTTTATTTTCGCAACGATATTTAGCCTATGCCCATCTCCAACGCCTAATCTATTTCTATGCTGAAAATTTTCAAAATCGGTTCAGCCGTTTAGACGCGAAAAAGGAAAATAAAAACATTCGCATTTGTAATATTCGTGGGATGACGTAAAACTTAATGTGTTAGGAATTATGACTCATATGTAGTAATATGTTATTCACGACATGAGTATTACGTATTTATATTGAGACCTGAGAACTAATATTCAGTTTTTTTATATTGTGAAAGAGTATGAAACGGGCATGCAGGCCACCTGATGTAAAGTGGTCCCTGCAGCCCATGGACAACCACGTCCAATCTCAGATAGAACAGAAGTTCTATTTAAGGATGGACGCGGATGCGTTCCT
>DWON01000426.1:0-33898 GCA_018251015.1 Phocides pigmalion okeechobee | reverse complement strand
TATGAGGGTGGCGGTGGTACCACCCCGTGCGAGCTCTAACGGCTCTACCACCTTTAAATGACTTCTACAAAACTGTTGACAAAATAAAATTTAAAACTTTATGCAGAAAATATCTGAAATTTAGTAATATTATAATTAAACGAATACAAAAGAATCCACAGTGAAGGAGGCAAATTCTAACCAGCCACACTCTAAACCTACTTATTAATCTCGTTTAAACTCGATTACTCTAACGGCCTTAAGCTATTTTGAAAGCTATTTTGAACGGATTCGTGATATTCGTACGAATTGGTCCGTGCCACTTCGATTTTATGCTAACGATAAATGCACATATTCCAGCCACCTGGGTCTAATATTCTCGCTAATAGAAAACTTTCACGGTCATACCCTTTACCTTTTAAACACACTGTTGCAATATGCATCAGTGTTTAAGTAAGTTTTAAGTTCTTATATACATTGTGTTGTTAATGCATAACTACCTCAAACATCGACAAATCTTCGCTGCGCATTGTATGTTCATACACGTCCACAATACAAACATCAAAAATATTTTATTTTAATTTATTATCATTTTAAGATACATTTTTAGCCGTATTTCTTAAACTGAATATCATTAAACACTGGTGGGTTAATTAAGTTACTCCGCTAAAGACTTTCAAACTTTTCAATCCAGTGCTTATTACAATGTTTTCGAGACTCTATGTTGTTGTCACGAAATTTACATTCATATTGCAAATGCTAGTTGACGGGTTTCTTCATAAAAAAGAAGAACAATCCAATCCAATTCGCTTTTTCCAGTAAACAGTCAATGATCCTAGCTTATGTACATATGTACATCTGTATTGTGCGATGCGATTGCAGCTCTGCCTTTCGGGCGATTACCCCGAGGCGATTCGAATGCAATGACACAACCATTAAACGAAATAGGTACGTATTGGGTGGATTGTGTGATATAACCGACAAGGCAATTCTATTCGTACTGAATACCATTTAGTGGTATTATATGCTAGTCGTATTTAACGTGGTCTCGCCGACTACCTCGGGGCATGGCAATAAACCACAGTCGTTATACATATTCTACAAATAGTTATAGAAATCCTTGTGCCATTAATTGATATAGAATTCACTTCTAGCAAGCTGTGATTTCATAATAGTGAGATTGCGGACTTTCAAGGAGTATTGAGATTTAAATTCTCGATGCGACTTTAATTTTTCCAAGTAAAAGGTGACGAGATAGAATCAAATGGTAACCTGCCAATCCTAGAGCTCTCCACAAATATTTCAAAATTGTGTGATTTACCAATCGGCATAAGATCAACGTGGTGGACCCCTACTACGTGGCCTACCCCTTAACATTCTGAAAAATAACACATACCCAGCAATGTACCCTAGCTTTCTGTATATTTAAAATATATATTTTTTGAAAATTTTCACATGGCTATATTGAGACTTAATAATTCTTCTCATTCTGTGAGGAAAGTGCCGATGAGCGAGGTAAAAATCTCCCTTCCATAGACTATAATAATATCACTATTCCACAAATATAGCTAGTGTCATAGCAATAAGTTGCCGAACCACAAACCGACATTTCCTTCCTATTCTTGCACAGTCGACCTATCTGTACCCATCAACATGTATATTATGTTATGGGTCACGGAACATTTCCCGCGCCGGACGCTTGACGAATTACAACCATTAAATGAAACACACCTGCTTTAATTCTTACCTTATCCAACGAATCGTAAATTGCGTTTTCATTTTTGAAGTGACACGTCTATTTCCGTCTTGGAAGTAAAACCAACCGGTATGGCGTGGATATATTTAAACTGTACAGAAAGTTAGATGTATACTAGCGAGATTCACTACCTCTTCACCATCATACTACCTCTTCGCCACAACTCTTTATTAATTTGCCTTGCATTTCTGTGTATAATTATTATGACAAATGATTAATTAAATAAATAAATTATTAGCCGTGAAACATTTCACGTGAGATTACCAGTCAAGCCAATTCTCACGACTTTACGTATGGATGAGGTGGGATCGAAAAATTGCGAAATTCGCCTTATATAACTGATGGTCACTACCAAACCAAATCCGTTCATAAATGTGGCGTCCTACTTGACTCGATCATATTGACCTAACCTCTTATGAGAGTACTTATAATCCCTCATCCGAAGTTAATAGATCTCCAAATTTCCATGTATAACATTTGTTCATAAAACTTAATAACTTGAATTATTTAAGCTTTCATTTTTCACTCCATCCAATTTACCTTTCATGTTTCATACAAGCCGCTCACATATCTACTTTGCCATATATCTTGCAAAGTCCGGGCGATTGCCCAAAGGAATTGGGTTGATACACGTTTACGTCGGAACTCGTAGCAAATATATTTATTTTAAAATATTCCGTCTTTTGTTTAATGAACGTCTTCTTTATAAGATTTAGTTTTATGTACTGTATTGTATTTATTATCTAACAGAAGTAGGTAATGAACATGAAGCTTAGGTGGTGTTCAATGGTCATTGTTTTTCACAAATATTCTTCATTGAGGATCACGAGATACCGATCACGGATGTGTTTCTACCCCTTTTTTAATTTCTTCTGGAAGGAAATATCCATTCAAAATTATCATGGGAAATATTTCAAGTTATGTCGAATTTTCACCTACTAAATAACCCTCGGTAACCTACTTCCTTGAAACCGCTATGTCAAAACCGCTCGAGCTCCCACCCCAGATCCCGAATGTTTCCTTTTAGTTGTCACTTACCACAGGTAGGAGATCCCATGCGTTATTCTGGTCCAAAGCTTCATGTTTGCGTTTCTACCCTTGCTAACTAAATAATGTCCCTCATCATTTATAATTGTTGTAATTAGAAGATAATACTAATCAATAACTTTATAATTTATTTATTTATTTATTTATTAACAGCTCTAATGATGATTTTGTAGAGCTTTATAAGCTAACATAACTGATAACTCCACACTTCTACTGTTGAAATACTAAACATCGTAAATAATTTAGACGCGAATCCGCGAAGTATCTCCTTACGAGTAAACATATTACTTAATCCTGATCCTGATTGTACGGAAAAATAATACAAGCCATATATCTCCGCAGAACCGACCGCGCGGTCGCCCTGGGGCATTGCGGTGATACATGCCCATTAAACCAGAACACGTGTCAAGGCTAATGTATTATATTCCTTTGCGTAAACTTAGTGTAAATATATACAACGTATCACCATCAATCCATTACTATTTTACTGTTGGACGCAGGTCTCCAGAAACAGAATGATAAGAATTAAGGCATAATTCACCACGCTGGTCAAGTGCGGATTGATAGACTTCACTTCTGACAACTTTGTGGTCAACTATCACACCTGTAGGTCCCCTGAGGATGATGATGCCTGATAGCTCGTGACTGATAATGACTGATGATTTCTCGCGTCGTTAAATAAAATGAACTTTTTTTTAATTAGTACATAACTTTGAAAACTTAGAAACGCATGCCAATGGTTTAAACCCTGAACTCCTGAGTATGAGGCTGTGGAGAGTTCGGGTTTAATTCCCAAATAGACATCTCAATTATAGATTAAGATTCCTCATCTGATTCAACGTACCACCTCAGTCAACCTCAAACATGTTTGTCATGTTTTAAAATAGACGTCTTCATGGACTGTAGCTATATACAAATTAAAATTAAAATATATACAAATAGTAACTTAAGTGTAAATCTTAGTCAAATGTAGATACCCAGTTAAATAATAAAAGTGAGCTGCGGGTGAACACAAAGTGTTTTTCGACGCCCTCACGCCAAAACTTTTACTCAAACCACAAAGTGCCGGCTTTCTACTGCTGCCCTGTTAAACTTACTGGGTGAAAAATACTACAATAAATGCTTAAAAATAAATATATAACTAACAAAAAATTAGGACATTAATAGGACACTTTTTATTTTTAATTGATATAGAGTCGATTAATAATTTTGTATAATATGACAAACATATAAAATTAACGTCAGTCCTCCAAACACAAATTTATCAGTGCAGATTTTATAACAACTTTAGTCGATTCGAGAAATAACGTTATAACATGTTTAATAAGGTTTTTCCTAACAAGGCCTATAAGCTTAACACAACACAACTTAAAAGATAATTACTACAAATACATAATGGTCACTTTTATGTGATAAAATTTTGACAATGTTGTTCGTAAAACTTCCTTTCTTTATAGGCACCAAGCAATAAAGCCTTTTAAGTGGGGCCCAAGACTCAGTGGAGATACTACAGCTCTCGCTCTTAATAAAAATGGGTAGAACCTCAAGGGATCCAACACTGAATCACTACACACTTATGCCTGATTTCTAACAGAGATGTCGAACTCTGCTGTATTCACATACACGGTTATTTAATTGGTAACTATTGATTTGTAAACAAAAGCTATCGAACAGTTGATAAACGAAACTGTACCAGTAACAAACAATCAAAACTTGGCTTAAATGGTTTACGATCTCAAAGGTTCCCAATTCAGAGACACGCGAAGGTAACGTGGGGCTCAAGAATTTAATAACGAAAATGAATGCCGCGTCGTCTTTGTTGGCAAGACGATGCAATAAATTACACGGGTATTATTAAGTTGATTAAATTGTCGAATCCACAAGCTAACTTAAATGTACTAATTTTGTCCCACAGGCTAATTTATCAATTTGATACGGGTCGGACGCTTCGGGGAGGTCTATACCACCTTGCTCTTCGTGTTGAGTTGACAGTTTTTAATATCACAACAACGCTTATTAATTAATTGTTTAACCTACGAGTATGTTACGAAAATGTAAATAATCGTTTCCTTGAAATCTTAACCAAACATGTTGTAATAAAATATGTTGTGTTCAAAATAGCCTTAATTTGTGACTTTTAAAAACAGTTTAGTAAAAACAGTATATCAATATGTAAATTATAAAGGTATTGTGTAAATTGGTGGTTATCTTAATTCTAATTATTTTTAGTCATTGCTCGGTTTCAAAATAAAACAGCGTGCTATAAAAAGATCAAAGATACTCCGTGTATAATATTTCAGACCGATTAAATCAGTACTTTACGTATTAAAGAAACACAAACATAATAAACAAAACGTTTCACTTTTACATAATAGTGACGAAAAGGATTGTAATATACAAAAGACACATTCCTGTAAAACACGTACATAAAAATCCTTTTAATTTTTAAAAATGCGGTTTTATGTCAGTACTATTAAAACTTGGAAATGATAAATGTATTATATATGGCAGGTCGTGCGATAGAGCGAGTGTGCGCGGGCGGCGACGGCGCGGGCATGGTGTCTGCCGCGCGCACGCTGCTGGCGTCCGTCACGCGCGTGCTGCTGCTGGCTGACATGGTAGTCGTACGGCAATTGTTACTCGCTAAGGATAAGGTAAAACTATCACTCAACCATCCACCATCCACAGCGAAAGACATTCCCAAATCATTGACAATGGGTGACTGTAAGCAAGCGTTTCAATACCCTTGGCAACTTTTTCAATCGATGCGATCGATAATCACATTCTTTTTATCTAGATCTTTTAACTATGCCTTAGCTGAACTTGGCAACTCCTTTAGCTGTAGCTGAACTTTTGGCCACCTAAATCGCATCCGATTATTTCTCATTTTTAAGCTTCCACGAACTAGGCGAAAGTTCTCTTCCTTTTTATCATTCAGTATCTTGCATTCGCTTTCTACATATTTTCCACTTGTTAGCTAAACACGTTAAGTAGAAATCCTATTGTATGCCGTACAAAGTTTACGTTTCAAAGGCAACGAAACTTCGATATAAGCGTGCTTACACTAAAGTTGTTGTTGAGTTATCGTGAATTGTGTGCATGCGGGCAGGTGGCGCGTTCACTGGATCGCTTGGAGTCAGTGTCCAACTTCGCAGAATTCGTGCGTGCCTTCACGGAGTTCGGGGGAGGAATGGTGGAGCTGGCGAGGCTTACGGCGGAAAGACGAGCGGATTTACGCGACGAGAGGCGGAGAGCGCAAGTTGCGGCCGCGAGAAATGTCTTAGAACGATCTACACTTATGTTACTAACTTCGTCCAAGGTGTGTAAATTACTTTGTATATTTTTTATTTTGGAAACTAAGTAGCAAATAGCCATAATTCATTTCACGCTTTCACTATAACTATTAAGTTTCTGAAACTAATCAAAGCTGCGTTACTTTTCTAGAATACTAATTTAAAACATTTTATGGAAGTATAACGCGTTTGTCTCATTACCCTATAAACCAGAACACATAATTATAAACACTACTTCTATAAAACAGAAATGGGTGTGGCGGTGAGATCGCAAACTATTTCCGGACTTTATATTTGCTTTTTATTTTGTCTATGTAACGGTCGATTATAATCTAAATTCTAAAGGGTCACGTTAAAATAAACCCCTATCTGTAAAGTTTGAAGTTCTATTCAATATTACAGGTATTGATCTTAAGAAGTTAGGGAGGGATAACTATAAATTTTCGGCACCAGTGGCCGGCGAGTCTCGTGGCTCGCGTAAATTAGGCCCGTGGCTCGGTGGCCTTCTCCCATCAATTATGTAGGTACCGCGCCAATTCGGGGCACAATGCTTTGTTTGTGACAACGGACTTTATGGCCGGCAATTTCTCTTTGGATTTTATATTCAAAATCCAGTTCGATTCCACAAAGACGTCGCACTGGAATATGTAATAGTAGCCGTAGTAATGGTAAAATATATATTAGTAAAATAACATCAGTCATAGCTAGGTAACTTTATCGTAATCATGATTAGGATCTTGTAAGAGTTTATTAAGCTTTGGGCCTATAAAAATGTTAAGCGGCCGCGTTACGTGTGACCATACTCGCTTTACGTTTAAGTGCACGGATTAAGTCAGGAAATGCAAAGCTTTATTTCGTTCTTTAAACAAATGGAAATTTTAAATAACTCAACATTTTGCAACCACCAACGAAGTGTTTCGACAATTTAGCAGGAGTGCTTTACTTGGTTTTGTCGTAAAGTAAGCAAAAAGCTCAACGTGCGCGCCGTAATCTCGTAATGAAACACATTTACCTATTATGCATTTAAAGTACTTTCTGGGTTAGTTGTAATAAATTTATTTAATAATTAACTTAACAACATAATTTGCTTAAGTGTATATAGAATGTTATTACGTAATTTTAAAATCTGTAACTGATTTCAGATATACATTTCTAATACTACATTTTAGAGATTAACAGAGTTTGACGTAGTTATTTAATGAATTTCTATCGTGAATATATATAAAAAGTTTTCAAAGGTTTAAAACCTTTGAAATCTTTTTATTTTAGAGGTATTCAAGGCATCGTTAGCTGAAATCACTTTGATTATTTCAAAATCATTATCTCATAAAACATGAATTGTAAATCATTATCTAATCAACCATAAAGACTATCGTTGATTTCTTAAAAAATCTTATCTAATCTATTCAATTTCTAAGTGAGCTGAAATGAGTAACGAAAAAGAGCAATTGGTCAAGTTGCGTGATTCTCAACCGTGCAACCTCGACAATGTCCGCAATGTGTTAACGCTTCCGTCCACTCGCAAAACAATCGTACTTTACGTCAACGACATACGACTGTAAATTGTAGTGGCGCAATCTGTCACGACAGTGGTTTCAATCTATTAGCTCTTCGAGTTACATTTGTCTTGTTGAAGATCCACACTCATAGCTACATTAGCTTGGCTGCAACCCTTTCTATGTTACTTGTAACTGAGAATACTACGTCACGCTGTTTCACTACCCGATATTACAAATTATTACAATGTTTTCTTTCTAAATGTTGTTTTAATTAACTTAGCAATTCAACGAAGTAATGTTGCCAGTTTTCTGGGAACTTATCCCAAGGACAGTTATGTGGATGCAGCATTTTATTTTGAAGTTTGTTTTTTTTTTGTTATAATAATTATGTTTTAAATTTTGGTTTTTATAATTTAATGTTGTATTAATAACTCTACTTTTTGACATTTATTTCTCATATAAATGTTAATGATGGTTTAAATAAACGCTATTAATCGCAAATGCCCACAGCTCGCAAAATTAAAACTGTGATGAACATTACTAAATTAATAATTCTCCTTAAGATAAATAAATGCATGGCTATATTGAATCCACAGCGTACCTTATCGTTTAAAACCAATACTTTTTACAATTTATTTCTAATCCTATCACTTTGAGATATAACATTTTATCATATTTATGTTATATTCTAACATAATTGAATCCTAATAATATTATTGCGATAGGATTAAGATGATGACAAAAACTTATATATAAGTTCGATAAAACATTTCAGCTGGATACACAACAGATATTAGTAATGAGGCAACTGAGCACAAATCCAGTATTGTCACACGTTATCGTCGTATAATATGTGGATGTTTGTTCTCGAGGTAGTAAATAAAAAGTATCCTCGTTAAGTTAACATATTTTGCAAGCATTCCACAAGACATCTCATTTTTCAAACGGATCCCTAGCGCTAGTGGAAACGAGATCACTTCCGTCATATTTCCTCAACATGCAACGTCGTTTAGAATAAAAAATTACTTTTGGGACATACGTATATCAAAATAACGTAATTTATTTTGAAATGTTTCGACATTTTGCATATTTCATAGAACTATAGATTTCTATAGAAATCTCTTCTCTTAGCCTCCAAGAAAATATTAACTTTAGAATGAGGAGAGCTGAATGGTAATATAAATATTATAAAAACAATATTATCAGGAAGTAAAACTCCACTGAAAATATGTCACAAACATACCCTTTGTTCCTAATGAAAATAGAAAGACCCCATTTCAAATTAATGCAGGTTCCCTTAACAAGGGAAAATGAATAATGACATGACAGTGTGAGCAGAAAAATGGATTGCGTTTAACATTTGCAGTGTTACCGCTAAAAATACTCTAAATAATTGAATATAATATACCTAGATACCACTGTTACGATACTGATTTTAAACGGACTTATGTTTAATACGAAGTTGTCAAAAATAGCCATTGGCGGCAGTACAACTGAAATAACAAACTTTTTGTTTTTGTTTTTTTTAACAAACGTTTGCAACTTCAATTTCATGAAATAAAAATTACTATCTTGTAATTAAATGTAATTGATTAGTAATAATATTTGATTCATGATATTCCGTATCGAGTATCGTGTGTGTAGGTGATAACTTTATTTTCTTCCAGGATCAATTAGTATCACGGATATTTCTATTTATTATATTGTATTTTATATTTTAATAACTTTGAATAATATTTTGATTTTTTAACACTCGTGGCATTCACCACTCATAGGAGTTCAATAGATTGAATGGATTGTAAATCCACAATATTAAATTAATTTCCAAAAATACATAAGTACTTCTTTTGGAAATGGCATTTTCATATATATTTTTTTTGTAATGATAAATTGTCTTAATTTTTATTCCATCAGACGTGTCTCAGGCATCCAGGCAGTGCGTCTGCGAGAGAGAACAGAGACACGGTGTTCTGTCAGATGCGGCGCGCCATGGACCTCATCCACTACGTAGTACGCGATGGACTACCGGGCCACGAAGAGCATTCTCATGAGGTTTGAGGCTACACTAACAGCAACCTTTTTTGTCCCATTGTTGATTATGTCTCTGTCAACGTCTGAAGGAATCTTGAGCAAACTCCAACATGTTGCTTCAATGTGAATAGATGATAAGGGCTAGTGGGCAATGTTGGATGTTTATAAGCCGTCCATAACGCACTCAAGTTTTAACCACTATTATATTTCTAGAAAAACAGATGCCGACTAATTCGTGTGCCCTCCGATGTACGGAAGTGCGCTTAAAAATCGATCACTAATGGTCACCCGTCTAATAGTCCACTGCGCCCGACGTTGCATGACTTTGTGGATCGTTTATGATTAATGCAAGCCGCGTTATTCGCGCTTCAGTAATCTACTTGCAAATAATCCAACTTTTTTCTTTTGAATTGTTATTCCATCATATAAAATAATATGCTAAAATCCTATCGAATATTAGTCTACTAATCCATCTGTAAATGAAGTAGCCAATCATAGTAATCCCGTAATATAAATGTAAATCTGGAACTACGGTTTTGCTTATTGCAAAGCAAAGTCAATATCTACCATATATACCATATATACCATATATACCTTATATACCATATATCTGCCAAAGATATATATTTATGAAAAAACAACTCACTTTAGATTTCTATTAAACATTATTAATTTCAGCTCAACTTAAACTTACATTATAGTTTATAGAAATATCTCTTCATCGCACCTTAAGATAATAAAATTGAGTAATTATTCAATTACTCAAAAGTATAAATTCAAAAAGTTTAATACAGCTATGATAAGATACCATCATCATATATTTTCATTATTATTAAAAAATATATATTCCGTTAAAATTAGCAAATTCGTCTATAATACTTATATACTTCGTCTATAATAGTAAAAGATGTACACAAATTTAATAAAATTAATAGTTTGCCTCTATTTTCAAAATAACGTAAGTTAGTAGATAATAAAGACATCTGCGTAGTTTCACAATATCAGAACTGAACAACTTTGTCTGCCTGTAAAATTAAACTTGGAGACGACGGAATACGTTTTGAGGGGACTTCACCTAGAAATAGAACAATTTACGGAAGTGATATAGGAACATGGAACAGGCCTGCACTAAAGTGAAACTACGTTAACGGCCCCTTTTTAAATACTACTGATTATATTTTTAGGCACAGATTTTCTAGTGTAATAATTTATTTATATGGCGGTGTTAACGACCTTAAAGTGCCTTCGAACAATTGCTGGCAGGTGGCCAATATTTAAAGAATATCAAATTAAGTTATTTTTAAGTTTATAAGGCTTTAAAACTATACATATAAATAAATATACATAGATATGTCAATATATCAATGATTCAATCGGTTAAAACGAATTAAAAAACTGTCATCATCATGGGAAGCATGGCATATATGAAATAGGTTGTTACTCAAGTTATTTGCAATGAAAGAAAACCTCTTTTTAAATATGGAATATTATAAATAAACATATACTCTCATCAATAAGCTAAATATTCAATTTCCCATCATCTTTTATTATAATGTATACACCACAAAAAATAAAGCATAGAAAATAATGGCGGAGATATGGCATGACGAAGCATTGAACATCATGTCGATTGCCGTTAAGCGAAACAAATCGTTATTATCCCCAAAATGCGCCAGTAGATATTTCAGTTCAAAAATATTATGATTTATGATATTTACTTTTCTAATGTACCTGCGATTTTTTCTAACATAAAATGTAGAAAAACATTGAACATTTCGCGTTTATAATTTTAGTTTTTAAGTGAATGTACAAAGGATACCACAGATGGTTGGGTGACCGATGTATCTCGTAGTACTAACAAAATCAAAACAATGCGGACGCAACTGGCGAATAAATTTGCTAGTCATGCTCCTTTCACATAATCCTTACCCTAACAAATGAAACTGTACCGTCACTAGTTAACCTAAATTGGAGAGTAAACCTCTAGTTTGCTTTAAAAGTTGCTGCTGCATCATTGTTTTAACAAATTAACATTTGTCATTCATTTGGTTAATTTGTTAATGTTATTTCAAAATACTGATTACAAGACAGAAGGTTTCCAACGAAACTTGTAAAATGTCATAATATCTTGAATTATACCGTCTTGAATTCGAATTTGTTAATTTTATCTGCAGTGATTGCCTAGTGTTAAGAATTCAACCTTTTCAAACGGAGGGTTCGCAGTTTGTCTAATATTGCGATGTTACATACGAGCGCATTATACATAATTGCTAATTAGCTTTAACGGTCAAGATAAACATAAATTTTTGAAAACTGTGGAATCTACTTATCCGCATTTACCAGCGTGGTAGACCCTTTTAATTTTTCGAGGAGAGTCTTCTCCAGTAGTGGAGCAATAATAGATCGATAATATTGATGATGATAGTTATCTAAATGATAGACTTTGTGCGTAACTTGTAAAATGTCGTAAAATCTTGAATCGTTACGCTTTGAATTTGAAGTCATAGAGTGAAAAGCGTCACAATTTCATCCGTAGAAAACGAAATTTACGTCTGTTAAAACTTTATTCATTCCGAATGAAACTCGGCAATGAGCCAATAAAATTTACTTTTAGTTACATTAACGAAATTTCGTTCATATCAGTTTATAAAGTTCATACATCTGCCGATTCAATGACTGTTATGTCAGATTCGAAAGGCTCTTATCTTTTTAGTAATAATATCGAAAAATGTTTGTTATTTACTTTACTTATAAAATAATGTCATAGTTTACTTTAAAATCAATCACTAAATATGTGTAGGACTTATTTATGATGACAATTTCAAATTTTATTGTGCAAAATAGAAATTTCCAGTATCATTATTCATATTGGACACTTGGAAATGATCCAATTAGATATTTATTGCAAGAACCGAGCGTTTTTTTGATATCAATCCAATTTTTTGTCCAATTCACAATTTTATATCGCCACTTATTTATCTTGTCACTTTGTGAGTAAAATGCAGATTTTTTTAAAAAGATACACCCATTTAGATATAATAGTAATAATAGTATTATGTGACGTTATAAAACCTGCAATTAATGTATATTGTGTATAATATAAAGTATATAACAGCACATTTAGGCAACTACATAATTATTAATCTTGATCTTAATAATGTCGATTTATTATCTATAGTCATTAAAACAGTTTGCAATGTTGATAAACAATAAATAAATCATCTCGGTATTGACTCTAGTACGTGATTTAAAATCGTATTATCGAGGACGAAATAAAGAGTCGTAGCTACATAGGCAAGACTACATAACATAAGAATCCTATTATTAGGTTAGATATCTTGAGTTGTTCCACTGAGCCTCTCTTTAACCAATCGCACTTTTTCAGTACGCTACAAGCGTGTATTGTTAACGTGGGCAAAAAGGCAGGCCCATTATCCTTTGGCCCGGCTTTGGCGTGTTTGTCGCCTTGGGCGAGCTTTATTTGACCCAATTATAGATTGGACAAATTTTTTCCTCGCACGTAATTTCGTATTATTGACTTTTTGGCTCCTTCGTATTACCTGCTACAGCCTATTTGCTCTACTCAACGGCCGATATTAACAAGGCACAAAATATAATGCTAAATAAAATATTTAATAACCGAATAACGAAGTAAACTTCCTACTTGTATACTAACATAAATAATTAGAATTAGGACAAAGTTAGATGCGTAAACATAAGTTATAAAAATATATATGTATCTACAAATAGTATTTTTGTGCATAGCTATAAATGTCATTAATTATATAAATAATAATTATGTCCATATAAATTATAATACTATCTAATACTAGCCCGCACTCAATACGTAAGTATGATCTTTGTTCATTCTTGACTGAATGTTTATTTGGGTTTCTTGTTGCGAATTTCCCCCTTCATTCAGTTGTGTAATTTCTGCGTGCTTTTTCATTTAAACTTCCAAACATAAATACAATCTTTTATTTCTCTTGTAGTTGCAACCTTTCTCGGATAGTCACGAACAGGTATAAAAACAACACAGTAGGTAGACGAGTGCGTTCTACTTATTATCCTTATCTAACAAAGTATGTATCACGACAATCTAGAGCATTACCTGAATGTATGCTTCTGTTTAAATGAGAATATCTTGTAAGCCTCTAGAAATTCACACGCTTGCTTTCTGATGCTACGAATATTTTTTTTTTAATTCTAACAACGATAAGTAACACTTAAGTTGAAATTATTATAGAGTTGAACCTTAATATTGTACACGTATCAGGAAGCAAACTCGAAGACAGATTGGTAGATAATAATTAACTTTTGAAAACTTGGTGAAATTATGTTATAACTTATTAACAGAAATTAGCGCTTTAGTAGCGCTTTGCATACATATTCAAATCATATTTGTAAGCTCGTTCTTGTTTAAAAATGATATAAATTCGCACGATTATTGTTACTACTGCTAAATTCATAATAATGAAACAGAAAGAAGCTACAAATAAAAATAAAAAGAATAAAAAATAAACTTATTTATTTATTGTTAAATGAGACTACGGACCATGGAGACTTATTGGTATTGATAATAGCTAAATAATTTTACCAAGTAGTCAACAGTTATATAATTTTATTATTCTGTCTGATTGTACGTACAACGCATTGGTTAGTGAATTAGCTTATGTATCGTTCAAGCTGATCACACTTAGGAAGCCATCAAGAAGTCAAAACTTAGATATGTTAATAACTATTTCACAAACTTGCTAAAGTACACGCTCAACTCGCTTAGGGTGGCGTTAGTAACGCTTGATGCATAGAAATAACCAGTATGTGTTAAAATAATGTTAAGTACTACAAAATATTTTATTCAAAGTAGACTACATTTTATCAGCTTATTACGCAGCTAACACTTAACACGCTCTCTTATTTACTATTCTGTAAATATTATAAGAATCTGTACAGACGGTCGTGATACTCTTAACGCTTCTCGTAACAAACTTAGTTATGAATTAGCCATCTAAAGCTTTATGGCTACCGCAAATAAGTGGTTATTTATAACTTGGCACCATAAAATAGTAATGGTCAATAAATATCTGCTACTAGTAGGTACTGTTGCATGTTGTTATCGAGTATAGATTTACAGAATACAAGTACGAATATTTTTGAATCGCTAACATTACATTAATCTATTTAGCGAGCATTGTAAATATATATTACATTTTTATTTCACAAAAACTGTTAAAAATCCAAATCCATTTGAAAGTTAATAGATCCATAAAGCTCCACATATGGATTGTCCATCTATATTTTCATTATAACTCAAATTCCAATTTCAAATTCAAATGGTAAAATGTCCTAAAACATATTTCAAATTGAAAAATCAGAGTGCTTGCTTCCACCTATACAAATTCTTATAAGTATGTTTATTTTATTTACAATTAAACTTTTAATTACTATTTACTTTACTTTTTATTCTCAAGATCGAAAACAAATTACACATTCCAAACTACGAAACACGAATAGCAATTGTTAGATACGAGTATATATCCTATGATAATTTAATTATCGTTCTACAATGCAAAATAACTTCCTATACTTTATTCTTTCACGTGTCTTTCACATTTGCTTACTTATTTCTTTTATAGATCTTTACAAAAATATTTGTTACTTCCTCTCGAGTAAATACATACTTGCTAAAAGTAAGCACTACACTATAGTTAAATGGGTGAGAGGTATCTATAGTAATTATCAAATTAAGACTTGCAATTTTATAATATATTACATATTTTGATTAATAGACAACCTTACGTACACTCGATTTATTTATGCTCTGCTTGTTATGCATTATTTCGTTAAAATCGAAATGTAGACGAATAGAGCTATTTTGTATTGTATAACTTTTTAATAAGTTAATTTATTCATCTGTAAAACTTAAATAAATAAAACGGTTATACCTATAGCTGATAAACATTAATTTAATAAATAAAAATTAACAGGCTGCACAATGGGAAGCCGGAACGGCGTTGGGGGCGTTAAGAGGTCTGACGTCGCAAGTAAGGGCCGCTCGGGCACGAGGGGGCGCTGATGTAGCGAGAAGAAGAGCCTTGGCGGCCACGTTACGAGCCCTTGTGGAACGAACCCACGACTTCACGGACTCTGCATCCCCGTCACAGGAACAGGGACAGGGGATCCGGGCGCCCGCGGAAGGGATAGCCTCCGATTAAGAAAGACTGGTGGCTGTTGCCGTTTCGGTGGTGAGATTTCCATCTAATTTAATTCCCGCCGCTGTCGCAGTTTCTCAAAACTTCATTTGCAAAGTAGAACCAGTACAGTTCCATCGAGAAGGTTTGTACATCCTTGGAGTTTAATATCGCTAAACATTGATACAAATACATAAGCTACTGTAAACTACTATAGAGGGATCAAGTCGTACGTCCCCCATGCGCACCTGTGGAATCTTTTTAATTTCTTTTTTATTCTATAACCTGATCTGAACAATTCGGAAAATTCAAAAGACCATCAGTCAAAACGATCCAGTCCTTTACAAATCAGTTGCTTATCAATGAACAACATTTAATTTAAATTTATGAATATTAAGTAAATCCACAGCTCCTCACATACGTCAACAAATATTTCCAACGAAATTAAATTGAAACCGACAGAATTAAGTAACTCGTATAAGATAATTGTGTAAATTAGCCCATTGTAACAGGAAGAAGAGGGAGCCACCAGCGGCGCGGCGCTAGAGAGCGCGTGCGCGGGCGCCGCCAGCGCCGCGTCCGAGCTGGAGCGTGCGCTGGTGGCGGCGGCCCGCGAGCAAGCGCGCGACCTGGCGCCACTCGCAGACGAAGCGCGCCGCCTCGCTTCCGACCTCGCGCACATAGGTAACCCTCGACGAAAGATAGGTACAGTCTACTTATACCCGTCGCGAACACTTATGTGTATGGCCCGTCGTTGTGTTGATGCGACATTCCTAACCCTTCTAATTCATCTCGACATTGACGCTCTCCACTAAAACGTCTGTCTGTCTAATCGTTTTTTTTTTCTTTGGCTTTCATAACATGACTGTATGTAGTGTTGGCTCTCTTCTACTAGTTTTTATATTTTCTTACCTAGATTACCTCAACTTTCTTCTCATTTCTTATTTCATCTTTGGTATTTATTGTGTATATTTGTAAATCTGTTGCAAAAAACAATATTGCAGGAGTCGTGCCCTAAATATTTATACAAATATTAACGACTTTAAAATGTTTACAAATTACGTTTTCAATTATTTCAAATTTGATAAACAGACGTTTTAATTTAAATTTTGCGGCTTGATCATACCACAACACACGAGTGTTCGCCCACAGAAACCCTTAACGTCAATTACATTAGACGTAACGCCCAGCACACGTTTGATTTTCAGCTAGTTCCTGTGGTGAGAGAGAATCTGAGAGACTGCACAATATAGCCAGCCGGCTACACGAACAATTAGACCACATTATTGAGGCAGGTTTATTTTTTGTTTCGTTTACATCATCCGGGTAATCGGTACTAAAACGTTTCAGTAATCCTGCAGGTTTGCAAATTGCTCAGGCATATAGCAATGTCTGAGACTTTACAAGTAAGTGCGAAGTTTGCGGAGATCAACTTGAGGATATATGGTCCTCAAGTGGTGACGGCAGCTCGCACGCTGGCAGCACATCCCGGCAGCGCCGCGGCACGGGAAAACCTGGACGTGTTCGTGGATATGTGGGCGTGGCTGCTGGCCGACGCTGCACGCCTCGCAAGGGAACTGCTCGACCTCACGGACGACAGACCCGATAAGCAACAATACAGCAGTTTACCCAGGCCGGGAGTAAGTGTTAACGGAAAAATACATTTCATGAATTAATTAGCAATGAAGACCAATGCAACGCAGTGCCTTCCAACTCAATGGTCAAACAGACAATAAATTATTGATTTTAACATCTAAAACACACACAAAATGACATGAAACAGAGACAAAATGTTAAAAACAGTAATGCCGCCTTGTTTGAAATTGATTATATCTGTGTTTTGTTCCTTCACCAACAATCTGTTATAACTTTCATCGTGAAACTAAATTTTTACCTTTAAACTATTCCAGAAACATGGTACGACGAGTAAACCGCTCAAAGCTGTAAAACTGGACTCAGACGAACAAGCGAAGATTGCAAAGTCTGGTTTAGAAATGAAAATGATGTCTTCGGAAATGGATGCCGAGACTGAGAAATGGCAAGGAGCTGCTGATGAAAATAATGATATTGTGAAGAGGTATTTTAGATAACATTATTTTTTTACTCTAATGCAACAATATTAATTAATCTTTGAAATGTTACAGAAAATCATTGAAGAAATTGAAGCGGAAGATTTTTTTGTCCTACAAAAAAAAAAACAAAAGAATCATTGGCACATAATGCTTATACTTTTCTTTTCCGTATTTCAGGGCGAAAAATATGTCTTCCATGGCCTTCGCTATGTACCAGTTCACAAAAGGCGAAGGTCGTTTAAACACCACTCAAGACCTCTTCACACAAGCGGAATATTTTGCCGAAGAAGCTAACAGACTTTATAAAATCGTTCGTCAATTTTCATACCAGGTATAGATGTTTTTGTAATTAATTAATTATATATTTGACAAAAATATTTTACCAATGAAATATAGACGCTTACAAAGGGATGAATACTTAGAAGTTTTTTGTTTGTATTCCAGGTTCCAGCTGGAACCATAAAAAAAGAGTTATTAGAACATTTAGATAAAGTTCCAACATACGTCCAACAATTACAGTTTACTGTAAAAGAGCCGACAGTGGGTCGTGCGGCCACCTTCAGCAAAGTAGACAACGTCATTCAGGAAACAAAACATCTTATGAACGTCATCAGTAAAGTGGTCACAACATGTTTTGACTGCGCGAATAAGGTGATCATGTTTATCCGTTATTTTTATTTGTGTTATTTAATTACTATTTATACGAGCAACACATGGCACAATTTTAAGTTTAGAGATTTTTCTAGGATATATAAAGATTTTAGTGCATTGGAACGTAATGTTCCTTAGGTACCTTTGCCGTGGGAGTCGAGTGTGGGAGTGGTTAAAAGGCACCAGAGTGTTGCACCTGTTAAGTACTTTAAAGATTCTATTTCGTTCGTGACTGTTAGACTTGCGGGGGTGAAAAGTGTGATCGCAGTTTAAGACTTATTCTTGTCGATACATTATTTTTATACCAATTGTAAGAGATGGATAAAATTTGTTTTGCTTGCTATAATAGAACAAGAATAAGTCTTCTTAGATACTTAGATTTTAGATTGAAGTTCAAATAGAAATAGTAAATGAAACTGATCAGCCTCCCATGTTAATTTAATGTTTATAATTTGTTTGTGTTTATTTTTCAACAATCACCATTTCCTGGGTGGTCTTCGCCATTCCAGGGTCGCATTCCGATGGACAAAGCGATAAACAAGTCCTCAACAGATACAAATGACGATTCGGTCTGTCTCCGGCTTGCACTTTCATAAAATACATCCCAATATTCATGTAACTCTGTGTGTACCTGTGTATGTAGTTACACCTAAGCATGTTTGTGTAATTATTTCGCCCATATTTTATAGTAAAAGTTACTCTTAGGGATGAAAAATATTTTCTACAGCTAATTGCCGCGGCTGACAATTTTGTTGCACTAAATAGTGCTAGTGAGCTAGGAGCTATCTACAAAATACTCTACAAAAATAAATAACACATTACACAAAATGACGTTACTACGCAGTTATGCTCTAAATACAGAATAATGATGACTTCACACATTTCAACTTTTCATAAGAAGTTTTATTCATATATTTTACGTATTACGTTTTTTTTATTTTCACAATTCCAGTATTCCCTCTGTATGCCTGAGAGAGTTCCCATGCATTGGAAGCCAAATTTAAGGAAAGCAACCACATTTAAAAGTGAAAATAGTGTATTAAATGGATAATGTAGGTATTGGTGGCTTCATGTCATGTTGAACTTGGTATAACAGGAACACAAAATAATATTGACATACTAATACTCGGCTTTACACAATGAGGTTTTACTCAAAGTTTAGTGTAGAGTTTGTTTGATGGTGTAACCTATAGCTAATTTCTGAATGTTGTTTATGTGATGTTGCCATGATAATTTGTATATTTAGCTTAGAATCTGTGTGATAAAATAATTGCGTACCTTAAAGTTTATAAAAGTAATTATAGACTTTAAGACCGTCCGCTATAACTTTATATGAAGTAACTACGCTAGTGTAATTGAATAACCTACTTAACCTTTGCTGCCGTAAACGAATAACATTGTAATTACTAACGTCGTCTATAACGACACAATCAAAATTTATTAATTCGTATTTTGCGATGAATTTCGTTTCCACAAGTAAATTAAATTGGTTCTCGTGCATGGTGTTTATTGTTATTTCAATGGGTGACGTAGCGAAGGTGTAGACGTCGAATACCGGCCGTGGGCTCACCGATATCACAGTAGCAAAATTTTTGAACGAATCAATCAAAATATCTCCCGTCCCTATAGCTTGGGATCAGTATAAAAGCTTCAGGCACTGTGATATCGGATGGGGCGCGCGACCGGCTCGCGGCTAGCGGGTGCGAGTCATTGACACGGTGGTGATGGTGCAGTACAAGCTGGACTTCACGGGGCTGTCGGCGGGCGGCGCGGCGGGCGCGGGGCGCGGCACGGCGCGCGACGAGGACGCGGGCGGCGGCGGCGGCGGCGACGCCAAGCCGGGTGGGAGTTCCTCCGACACGGCCATGTGACAGTACGGCATGGGCCGGCGCGGCAAGGGCGACGCGCGCCGGACCAGGGTCAGCTTCCTCTTGTTTTAAGGACTTAAACTCCTTGAGACAACTCGTCGCCACGATGTCGGTTGGTCGAGCGTCGCTACCAAGATGCATGCTTCTTAACTCTATCACTAAAGGTTCTTGCTTTACATGAGATTACTTGTACAGAAGTCTATTTTCGTATGATAATATGGTCTTCATGTTAGGTATGTGTGTTTTATACCGATGACTGACGATGTGAGTTTGAGCGATGAAATCAATGGCGATTGAAGTTAGGTGCTAATACTTCTTTACAATCGAGTAAACAATATTAATCCGTAAATTCGATATTATTCAAAGCAAGATAAAGTTAAAAAGCTATGTATATCTTTTCTAGTTGTTCGACCCAGGCACCGCAGGTATAACATCTACTTATGTATGTTACCATTCTCACTATAGGCATGACTACGACATCAAAGCTATGTGCAATCTTTAAAAAAATCATATCAATCTATGGTTTCATTATAAGTAATATTTCTTAAAAAAATAGTTTTTTGTAATGTTACAAAATAGTATATGTTAATACCTGCGATACCGTGAACCGACTTGATGCTGACAATCTGTTAATTTATTCGCAATGTGTGGCGATATTTTAATGGCTTGCAGCAATTATTTTTAAGATGGACAGTACGATAGACAAAAAATATAATAGTTTCGGCAGACCACTTGCGACACACAAAATCGTAACATATTAATATAGTTACTAACGTCAATCTGTAACAGTCTTTTACTCGGTGACTATAATATCGCAAGCACATAAAATATGACGCAGTTGGCTGTGGTTCTATAAATAAAATAGGTTATTAATATTAGTATTGAGCAGTACAATATTTTGTAATAAGGAATATCGCATCACGTTTTTACAAATTCGATATTAATCGAGTACAATCTTCTATATATTTAGCTTAGATAGGTACCTATACAAAAGGGAAACCGATGTTACACTCATGTTGCAAATTTTGCCTCTATATAAATATTTATTGTGATTAGTAAGTAATATAAAGAGTGAAATCGTACAATAATGATTAATAACGACAACTTGTTACACTATAATAATGTTACACATTGTTACATAAAATACGTAAGCAAATACACTAACATATTTTTTTAATTTCATCCCTTAGCTATAATATGACTCCGACTTCTATATATGTTATAAAATTATATAAATGAATAATTCCCGCACCTTAATATTTATTATAAGTTAAGCTTTGTTCTCTATCGCACCTTCCGTGATCCTCGCACTGGTTTTTGTGTTTCTGTGCACGTTTGCTTCCTCTTTCTTATTTTGCAGTTACAGCTTTTGTTTCTCTGAACATGCTACGTTTACAACATTCTACTTTGATACCACACAATGTTACTCTTGCATTCGATGTTCCGCATTATTAGTCGTTCTCTTTTAAAGATTACATGTAAATACGTATATTAGATGACGTCTACAAAATTCGTATCAGTCGAATCGCCGGCGTGGCGGCGAACATTGCATGATTGTAAAACGAGAAGATATAGATGTGTGTTGCATGTGTGTTCGTGATAACCGTAATGAATGTCGTACTTCATCTTTCCGACGGGGAGGATGTTTAGTATTAAGATGGGGGAACTTGACTCTGGTGGCTGCTGAGGCGGCACCCAGTCGCCCGAGAAACGCCCAGTGTTATATAGACCTTCCGACGCGAACATTCGAGGTAGGCCGCCGGCGCTCTTCGCACTCGGCTGTTGCATGATCTGTGTACTGGCTGCTGCTCTTAAACGCAATCATATTGCTCGTCGCTCGGCATGTCGACCCATCCTCATGAAAATATGTAGTAAATAATTCAGTGTCACAGCAATAATCAACATATCAACGTTATAGGTTTAATCATTACTGCTAAAACAGGAACAAACGACGAAATCAAATATCATAATTAGTCTATAAGTGTTATTGTTAATACAAACGATTGTGCCTAGTATTTAATGTTAGAGAAATGTATCGATTAATATAGTTATTTTCAGTTCTATTACTGTTGTTAAATCTTGTTATAATATATTATAATCTATTCTTAAGCATATTAAATATAATTCTGCGATAACGCTAACAGAAATAGATTGATATTTATACACAAACTGAATTCTATTTACATGAACGAATATATTGTGAGTCTTAGCAACATAATACAGATTTCTTTATTTCAAAATATATAAATATGATCGTTTACCTTAAATTAAGTAGATACAAGTAACTAAATAGCTACAAGCTTTAAATACAAGCCAAAGTACCACATTTTATTAATTTCAAACCAAAAGTATAGTTATTTGTCCATTTAACTAAAAGAAACTTAAATATTGTGAGAATATTTCAAGCAACGTTACAGTAGACATTTCAATTACATCATGAAGAAAAAGTTTGATGCCTGTCTAGGTACAACGTATTTGGAGTAAAAATGTAAGTAAGTACCTACGTAGAGCTTTTTCTTCATGAACAACAAAGAACGCCAATTAAATATTTGCAACTGCATCACTAGGTATTCATTTTTTTTCTGTATTAATATGTAATATTTGATATTACCGAGTAAAACATTAGTTGGCAGAAAAAAATCTAAAAAATGTACAAATACCTACATCTTTGCCTTTTTTATTGTAACTAAACATGACGACAAATGAAAAGATATTTTTACCTTGGTTTGACTTTACAAATAGTATTATGTAATTTATTTATTCTTTCTCAATATTGTTTGTATCAGTGTAAGTTAATTATGGAATATTCTATCCTTACATGTATATATTTATGTGTATATCTATGATAACATGCCTTCTTTAATTTATCTATTATGTTAGAATTATATTAGTACTACCTATTTACTTTATATTTTGTGCGATGCGTGCGTCAGAGGTCTACATACTCTTGGTCGGTTACACGTCTATCTTCAGAATGCGGTCTATATAACACTTCGTTCGTTTCTTTCTTCACTTAAGCTTATTATCTTAAAATTGTATTTACTATAAAAGCTACTACTTACCTAATCCTAATCTTATTTATTACCTTCACTATTGATTTTATCATAACTTACAATGTTCTTAGATAAGCCAGTTTCACTTTCTAAATTATAATGTATTAGGCTAGTTCCTTATTAAGTTTTATTACTAACAATAATTCTATTAAGGTAAAGAGCTTGACTAAGCTTTATAATAAGAGTTGTGAATCGAAATTGTGGCCACTTAATGTTATAGACTCGAATATTGTTAGTATAAAATTGCTTTGGATTTTAATCGTCTACCAGTTACGATAAAATGTTCACGTACCTTTACGCACTTGGTATTCGCTTCAACTATTTTTTAAATAAATTCTTACTAAAATCGTATATCTAACGAACTTACGGTAAATCATAAAAAATATTCGTTATATTTCCATAAATTACGTTTTATATAACTATCACAAATAATTTTATTAGTGTTATACTGAAGCCTTAATTACTGCACTTATTTTAGTACATATCCAAGCAGTCCTTGTTTTCATCTTTACCTGAAAAATCGGTCTAATAACACAAAAAAAATTCAAACTACATATCGAATCAAAATAGCAATTCAATATGCATTTTTACTGTGTAAAAAAACCTTGATATAAGAGAAAACGAGGACTGTTCGTATTTAAAGTAAACCTCAAAGCAATAATTAAATTACGACTATTTATAAATCATAGTTAAATATTGCTATTTTATTCACATTTTTATAAAGCGTAGGTTAAAATAAAATAAATTTTACATGGTCATGGGGTACTTAATAGGATTTTCAGGATATTCTTACAATTGAAATGTAATATTATAATTCATATTTAAATCACTGAAGATAAATATAAAAAACATCTGTTTTACGTATTTTAATAAGAAGAATGTAATTGACGGTATAGTGGCATTTATCATATAAAGGTAATTAGGTATTACTTCAAACACTATTTATTGCCCAGAATATAATACAAATTATTTTAATTCAAGGATTAGAGTCTGAGAAGTAGAAATAGATAGGTGTTCATTTATATAAGAAATACACGATGATTTGAGATTAAGTTGAGCAAATGAGCAATGAGCAAATAAAATGCGTACGCCACCGTAGCCAATCTTATGACTAGTTAGGAGAATTTAGGTACTTATTATTTATTTTGGGAATTAAGTACCTTCATCATCCAACAATTACTGTCCTACTGCTAGAATTGCATGGAACTTTCCTCAGAATGAAAAAAGGAAAATCTATAAACTACCACGCTGATAGAGTATAGATTTGGAGACTTTAAATAATCTCCTTCGGTAATTTTATAGTGAGCTCGTCCGTTCCTCACGATATTTTCAATGTTAGAAACAGTCGTTTGTTCTCCCGGTGATCAACCGCTCCCTTGAAGGCTATTGGGCTAAGACTACTTAGATCACCGGAAATGTACCGGATAACCCAACTAAGGATTGTGCCAAGCCTTCCGCTTCCCAACACGTTAGGCCACAGCAAACGGAATGCAGAACATACAGAGATATTTAATTTCTCACACTCACTTTGGGAGATGTATTCATCTGCTGTACAAGATGTGTAATGATTTTTATCGGACCTTTTTTTATATAATATGTTCACCCTACTCCTAATATCCCCATGGCCAATCCAGAGAGCCTCTTTCAGCCTATAGATATGTAATAGAAAAGTGTACCTACACATTTAAGTAATAAGTAGTTCAAGCTAGATTTTATAAAATGCTAGCTTCAGCTTGCATACAACTCATAGTACAACGTGAGATTATTACACTAATACAATAGCTGTGCCATTGTGCCTCTATACGTAGAATAAATTATCGAATAAATGAAGCATAGGTATCAAATAAAGCATTGTGGAGCATACCATTGTTGGAGCCTGCGCTGGTAAATTAAGTATTGAGAAGTTAGTATTATTAATACAAAAGATGACTTCCATCGCATTTATCGTTCATGATAACTGGTTAGTGTATAGAGTTAGCGATACAGTGATTTGTGATATTACAAAATACTTATTGGGATTTAGTAGGTACAACGTCCTGGGGTCTTACTACCATCTTTTAAAATATAATGTATGAAAACAGTCTTATGATACATTGTATGCATAATGATTATATAATAAAGAATTAAAGTTTTCTGATATAAGAAAAAAGGATAATAATGTTTCAATTTTATTAGAATTTCATTTAACGTCATTTCTTTCCGAATCAACAGTGTTCCAAAACACCAAATTTCATAGTAAGCTTTAAATGAGCCTGCTTTAGGAGATGGTAGTAATGTCCCTGTATTATTTCGAAGATTTAATGTAGTTAACTTTAGTGGGACACGAGAAGAACACCAATAATAGTAACTATTAATACTAATTCATAGATTTATATTATAGAAATGGCATAGTTTGGGACAGGGTCCGAGTGAAAGATGGATATATTTGAACATTTGCTTTCTTTCCTTAATTAACTATCACTTATTTGCACTGCTCTTATGAATTAGGTATTATGATAACGTTTCTTAACTTAACTTACTATTCATGTATTTTTTTGTTTCTTTTCAAATATTATATAAACTAAGGTTTTCTTTATATACTACTCATTGTTATGTATTTACATGAACTACGAGCGTTAGATGGATTTTTATGATGGAATAAATGAACCAAATAATGTAGAATAATTATATTTTAGCCTAAATCAATTTGTGCTATATTCAGAGGTGCAAAGTACCGTATTTAGTAAAAGATATATTTTTATTCTTTCCTTACATTATTGTATAAAAAGGATGTCAACCCTGAAGGAGTGAAACCCCAATAAAATAGTACTGTACATAATTAATTTTGATAGTATATAATTCATTTAAGAGATCTAGATAAGCTACGTGCGTATCGTCGAATATTTTTAATCGATTTAATAATACTTTATTAAGAATAAATTTAAACATAAATTGTATTGTGAAGAAACTGTTGTGATTGTTATATTCGAAGTTGCATTTTCATTAAAATAATTAGAAGTATATTTTCCATAGTGCTGCCAAAAATAAATAGATGTAGTCAAGTTGTTTACATAACAAATTGTTTCGAAGTTGTTCGTGGGTTTATGGATTGTATTTTGATGTGGCCGGTGTATGTAGATGTGTGGTTAATTTGTGTACGATAGCCATCATCACTGCCTTTACGCCAATAATTGTGGAATCAGTAGCTACTTGCCATATGTATGATATGACATACACTCCACGGGAATCGTAGAATAAATAACGTAGTATTCAAAGTGGTAGTTATGTTGGCTTGTGTACATAATTTAATACATTATCAAATAAAAGGAATTCGTATGAACATTATAGTTTTATTTGATTGTCATCCGTGATAACCCAGCGACGATAAAGCTAAATTAAAACGTAGATACCGTCTAGAACTCCTCTAGCCTCTAAATATTATAAAACAAAGTTCCCCGTCTGTTTGTGTGATCATGATAAACTCAAAAAGTAATGGGCAGATTTTCTCACAGAATTTAACAAAAGGTAGAGTAAATCTTGAACAAGGCTTTGGTGCATAATAAGTATAGTTATTGTTTGTAAATTGGGAGAAAAATTAAATAGTTGGATCCATTATAGTAATTCAGTTGTCGTTCAAAATATATGTTTTTAGTTGTTAGTTTTTCCAATTAGGTAATGACTGGAACCGTGCATGAAAGAAAAAAAAACTAAATATAAACTTTTTTACCCGAGCGAAGATGGGCCGGGTCGCTATTCCTTGATATCAAACAATCGTAATTTTATAAAAAAATGAAACGTTCATGAATTTATTTTTCTCCATTTTTGTACATAAAGTGTTAGAGCTTATTATCATTACTTGAAATTGAACAAAGACCAAAAATAATTAGTTGGAACGCTTTTATTAAAAAAAATGAAACCTATAAATTGCAATAAAATTTATAACAGGCACCTACAGCAATATTTCACCCACAAAGCCTTGGGTTAACGCCTGTATAATATAAACCTTAAAAAGTATCTAATATTACAAATATATCGCAAAGTAACGTCCAATGTGACTGACTGTAACACTGACTACGACGGCTTGTTTCAGCACACAGGCGTGTAACGCCGTAAATACAGCACTTGTGTTCCCGTAATCCATACAGAGTTGTACGACCACAGCAGGACACAAACAGCAAGCACGTTACGTCAAGTGATACACAGCAGATGTGTCTCCCGCAAGGAAAATGTTAAAAATCCGAATAGCGGATGTAAATGTGCGTGGAAAAAGGAAAGAAAACAAAGACTCTATATATTATGTATTTATTTATATTTATTCAAAGGTACAATATATTACATCGTCTGCACTTCATTGCTCTCCAACGTCCATCACAATCCTTCGTAATGACTAAGCAAATGATCAGTATGGTAAAGTGGGTCGCAACCCTACACAAAATACAAAATTAAGCATATACTTAATATCTACCTACCTACATTAACTCGGAAGTCAATACTGTGGTATAGGAAATAATATAAATTTCACCATGGCTTGTTGATTAAATAAAGATTATGCATGTCTCATAAATAATGCGTTGCCATTATTTGATTAACTTGATAGTAAAAAATAATATTACGTTACCGTAATGACTAACGAAAATATTTACAAAGAATATGTCAAATATATCATAACAGAGAACAAATATATAAATGTTCTGTGAATCACATAAATCGGCCATAAGAACAATAAATAATAACTAGGATCCAAATTCCATTGCCGTATAAAGCATTATAGGATTACAATATCTCACAGCTGTATTGTTGATCCAAGTTTTTTTGATAAATCTTTGAAATCTTATTAATATTTTTATTGTGGTGTATTTGGATCACAAAATAATTCAAAAACTGTATGTAGGTGCGTATAGCACATACGCTTCTTTAGTAAAATCCTAAATAGGTGCAAAGAAAGATAAATTTGATGAATTAACACCAAAGAGTGAAGAATGCAGGTACATATTAAACTTAGAAATAAGTTTATTAAGCAAACTGTTGTTGTTGATATCAGAAGATATCAGAAGTCCCTGCTACATACTTGCTTTCCTTGTCTACTAGTATTTTTTTTATTTAATTTATTTGGTTGTTCCACGTAATACTGAGAGCGAGAGATAAGCTTGCCTTGGTATGTTTACGTTTGTGCAAAATACATAATAATAAATAAAGAACACACGAAGACAGCATAGCGCTGAGGGCAATAAGGAATTATATAATTCGGCGTTGCAAGATATTACCTTCATATCGGTATTATTATATTATTCTTATGGAGTCGATCTACGTTCTTCCTACTAACAATAATAGGATTCAGAGTATATAATGTCAGATATAAATAAAGTAAAATAGGATGTAGCTTTCCGTCGTGCGTACGGTCCATGACGCGAGCTGGCTGGCGGTCATTGCCCTTCACTCCCTTATATATTATAAAGAAACGCTAACACCTAGCTAGAGCTAGAGCTATAGCTAGAGCTAGAGCTAGAGCTAGTTCCTAACTCACAACTGAACTATGAGCATACTTCAATATCACTAAGCACAATATACCGACGCATACACGAAACGCGCGGCTCCAGACTTGATACACGGCATTTCGATGCACCGATAAAGCCGGAACTGTATCGCCGTACTTATAAAGAAGTAAAAAATATCTAATTTACATCTAAATTTAGAATGGTGTACATATTCCTATTAAAAAGGTTCCAATAACTACAATGCGTAACATCCTTAAAAGTAAAAAGAAAATCGTAATTCATATGAAGTCCATATAGTCGGTAATGCCTATTTTATTACGAAGATAATTACGATTATCACCTAGTTATTACTGGATACAGATTTGAGCTAAATAAATGACGTCGCTGTTGCGTTACACCTGTCCTACTTTGGCACCTCCGCGGAGCGCGGCGGCACTGCGCGGTCGCTCGGCGCGATACGAACCGATCGTATAAAACGTGTCATACAAAACATTTACAAATAAAAATGTCGTACAAAATTAGGCCTCACCGAAATTAAATGCTTTGTCATGGAATACACCTTACAAGTAAATACACAAAGGAAAATAAACGTAATACTGTACATTAATTTTTAGCGACTATTTGAGATAATGTTAACGTACGATGTAGTCTTTTGTCATCGTTGCACGAATGTAGTATTTGAATTATAATTATAATTAAGTAAACGTTAATATATAGCTTATATGCGTGGTGCGTTTCGTACATCTTATATCCGATTACATAACTAATCCTGTGGCAACACTCTTAAATGACCAATCTGAAAGTTACATAAATATTTATTATAAAAATTTTATATTAAAGAATTAAAAATAATTAATTTAAAGTATAAAGTGATGAAGAAAATGTTACAAGATACTTTTGCGTTACGTCGGTAGATGTCGACGCGGAGGATTGACGGAACAACACGTGTCAATATTTGCCGATAATTCAGGTACAAAATACAAATCTCATTTTGTAAGATTCTTGCCATAACCAATCCACTTAACAGTACCATATCGTCATTCACGTTTTATCCAATCGAATACATCTAGCTTTGTTCCTTCAGTCCTTAATATCAAAGTAAAGTTCATCATAAATATATACAACATACAACATATGCTACAAAGAGATCCTCCTCGAATTTAGTGACAGAGAAATTTAGTGTAAGCACACAGTTTTAAAAATTAAATAGTGAGACACACGCAACCATGACCGTAAGTTTAATTTTATTAGAAGGTAATACGAAATCGACAGCGGAACAACTTCTACTCGTCAAACAATTGTTATACAGAAGACAATAGCGACACTCACCACTACGCTGAAAATGGCACTATATCAAATATTTATTCATTAACTTCTTAATCTCACGAAATCTCATTAAAGACGCGGCCCGTTATTGCAAGTCGACGTTCTAGCGGTACTTTAATGTAACCGTTACGATATGTTCCAAATGTACCATGTGATGGTAACAACATGCGAATAGAACGTCACATTTACATAAATGAATTGTTGCGATGTAAATCGTTGCCACAGAGCGCTCATCTAACTAGACAATGCAAGTTATCAGCACGTCACTTAGTCAACTTCATTTTGACCGTCTTCGCGTTAGTAAGTTAGACCTAAATACGGCGTCTAATCGTGGGCATGTGAATGGAATGTTTCGATTAGTAATGACATTAAGGTCGACAATGAATTCAGCGTATTTGTTTTTCATACACGCACTTGCGTTCTCTAGTTAGAAGTGCTCCATGATCCTTGCCTTCTGAACGTATGAAGCTCGGGCTTCAACACTTCACTGGAAGTCAGGGCGCGGGGCGCGGGGCGCGCGGGGGGCGCCATTGTGTTCTGCTGTGGCGAGGGGCGCGCGGGGCGCGGGTTAGTGACGGTGGGAGGGGAGCGCGGGGCGCCGCTCTAGAACAAACCTTTCTTTTTCTTGTCCTTCTTGTCCTTGCCGTCCACCGTCCTGCAAATGACGAAAGTTATGTAAGTATTGGTTAATTGACATAACACACAAATATTACAAAGTATATAGTTCTCAGAAGGAGATCTATATATTATTCATGATTGCATTCAAATGTTTAAGCGCTCGAGATTCGCTCTAATTGGTCTTTTCATAGTATGGATTTTAATAAATAAGTTACTATAACAACTACGCTGCTGCGATCTGAAGCTTTTATGATCATCATCATTATGTAACATGAAGGTGTGCCTGCATGTATGTTCATGTGTAGTATGAATTCATTGTGCATGGGTGCGTGCATGTGTTTGTGTACGTATGTACGTGCGTGCAAGCGTCTGTTCGTTCGTAAGGGTCGTGTAAATAAGTGCGTATATGCGATATCGCGCACATGTATACTGACTCCTTGCTGTTGGCCTCGAGCGAGCGGCGGCGCAGGTCGTCGAGCGACAGGCCGGTGTCGCGCTCCCAGGCGGCGCGCTCGGCCAGCAGCGCGCGCTGGCGCTCCTCCAGCTCGCGCGCCTGCGCCTCGAGCGCGCGCCGCGTGGCCTCGTGCCGCCGCGCCAGCTCCGCCTCCGACTCCTTCAGCTTGGCGCGCTTCTCGCGCACCTTCAGCTCGAACACCTGCACACCGCCACACCCTTTACTTACACTCTGCTGCTGTAGTATGCCGGTACGCTGCTTAACGATGTACCGCTTCCGATTTTATCGTTATTATCTTGTTTATTGTTTAAATTTATATTTTGAGCATGAATGCTTACATAATTGAAAAAAGTGTTAATATAGAAATCCACAACATAACATTAAAAACGCTATATTTACAAATTTCATAATAAAATGTTTTTATTTAAATTTCCTGAAAGCCTGACTTCTTTCAGCAACATCAAATCGACAAGTCGTTAGTATATTTTTTAATTTTTCATATTCCATTGATTAAATTATACCGGGACGTAATCGGAAACCAAATTCGAAAATTCCTTACACCATTTAACAGCAGATCACATATTATAATAAGTGTTTCAAATGTTTAACTACTAGTCGTACAATGTCAAAAAATAAGTCACCAATTATCTAACCTGTTCCATCTCGCTTTCCATCTTCTTCATTTTAAGATCATGTTCGCGTTTTTCCTCTTCCATTTGAGCCAAAGGATTCCTGAGAACAAATATACAATAAAATAATTCGCAACTTAACAAAATAAAAATAAAAATCACTTCACATTTCAGTACACACATAAAAACATGCACATGCATAAATCAGGCAATTAATTTTAAGTAACATGTACTTTTTATATAATTACTGAAGAATAAAATTTATTTTAAAGGGGAAAATGAAATTTCAAACAATTTATTATTCAGATAAAAGGGATATACTGTGAATTGAATAAAAAATAATATTTGTTTATTTTGCAACAGTTATACAATCCAATGATAATAGAAAACTTTTTAACTACAGAGTTCTTCATAAATTTTTATTGCAGATAAATGATTACTGTGACACAACAGAATCTAATTTTTACATTGCCAACTAATAACGAAATTTTAGTTTTGTATGGTGTTCACAAACTTTGGATGTTAATAAATAAACAATTTTACAAATTTTGAATCTTAGTATCAAGTTAAATAATATAAATACAAATGTAAGCATCTACATACCACAATCTAAATCTTATAAGTGTTGAAATATAGCCTTTAGTACCAAAAAAAACTATTGATTGTGTGCATTAAACATAAAACTACAGGAATAGTAACAGGAAAAATGCAATAATACCAAATACATTTCAAATATATATAATCACATATAAAACTACACATGAAAAATATATACACATGCAAAACTAATGTAACCCCGTGCTGTAGGATGAAAAATGTATGTAATGGTAAAAAATCACACACACAAAAGATAGTGTGCGCTCCATGTAACTTACCACACGGTTATGAAACTGTTCATCAGTCCTTGCGGGCACAAACTGAACACCAACACAACCATAGTTAACGTACAACACGTGGCTGTGTTCGCTCACTACATTGGCATTAATAACATCAATATTTTGATATACCTACAATGTATAACAACACCTTCATGTATTGTTATTATGTTACAAGTTTCGAGGCATTTAAAAAAACGTGACACAACGATGACACGTCTGTTAAATTTAGTTGATTAGACAAAAATTAAACTGACAATTTGTAAAAATACCATCACAGGTCTATACGAAAATAATGTTAATAAAATTTTATAATTTTAGCTTATTATTATATTATTTATTATATGATTTATATCGATCATCGTTGTTCAGTGTCTGGATATGTGTGTACTTACGTATTTTTAAAATATTTTCCTAGTAGTACCTAGGCAGAAGTTACTGTAGATCAATATGGTAGAGTAGAAAATGATAACTAAATACAGTGAAACGATTCTGACACACACGATTAGATGTCTCGTTATACTGTGTAATGTTTATTCATCAAGGATTGATTTAAAAAGAGTGCCGAGAGTTTTTCCACCGGCTTTTTTCTCCCGGTCTACCTCATTACCTCTCGTTCATTAAGTGTATGTAAATACCTTACAATGAAATAAAATATTTCAATTTGAATATTTGAACATGTTTGTATTTAATGTATACAATGTTATGTTAAATCTTCAGTTTTTATAAACTAATTAGAACTGAAAAAAATAACTTATACGTATTTTTATTTGCATAAGTTATTAAACATCCGTATATAAATTATTAGTTTTCTCGTGTCTCAATGCTTCAATTCATTTTGATTTATTAACTTATCATTATATTTTATTAGACCAACTCATACACATGTACTAATTAGTACTCAGTACTGGTAAAAAATGTCTAGTAATGATATCATTCAATATAAAAAAACACAGTTAATATTTAGTCTAAACGCAAACACTACTTACTATTAAATATATTTATTTTTAAAGGTGATAGAGCCGCTAGAGCTCGCCCGGGGCGGCACCACCGCCACCCTCATAACCCGCCGTAAAGCAACG